>JAUZNJ010028292.1:0-41647 GCA_034780135.1 Jordanella pulchra
CATCCATCCATCCATCCATCCATCCATCCATCCATCCATCCATCCATCCATCCATCCATCCATCCATCCATCAGTCTTTTTGATGTACTTTACACAATCAGTGTTATTGAATATGGAGCTTCACAAAATCAGAAATAAAAAAAATAACACCAGGTAGAAGCAAGAAAGATACAACAAAATTGCAAGATAAAGCCATGAATGTCATCTTATAGTTACATTCTATAAGCATGTTGGAATAAAATACGAAGAGCTTTGATTTATATGGGCCAAATTCAGTTATAGATCGGAGATCTTGTGGAAGCTGACTCCAGAGTCAAGCTGTGACCACAGAAAAGGTGAGGTCATCCCGTAGTTTATGCTTTGTCAGTGGAACAATGAGTAAGAGCTGACTATTTGATCCCTATGATGTGCTAGTCTGTGGTTGTAATGGGACACACTGTAAACAAGATTAAAGGGTAAAAACATTTATGCACAGTGCTGTATATGGGATATCTGTTCTAGTGTTTATACACAGAAAGCAAATTATTGCAGTTTTCTCAATAATTTTTAACCTTTTGGGTTTGAAACAAAGACAAATGTCAATGTAAAAACACATTTGTCACATTAAATTTTATTGTTCCTCTTAAGGCTGGTCTGTTCTTTCCTTGTTTTAACATGTTCTTAGGTTGATTCTGATTTGCAAAAGGCAAAGGTTCTGAATCTTCTAAAACAAAAACTGATCTTACAGTTTTCTAATTCCCTTCTCTGCTGCAGCTAATTATGTTTTACATTTTCTAATGGTACAGTTACATGGGATGAAATGCTTACTCTGTCTTAGTTGCTGTCATATTATATTCTACTGATGCCGATTGAAACTATTTGGTTTTTGTAGGATACTTGGACTTGTAATGCAATTTATGTTTGCAACAATCTACTAATGTTAGTATGTGCCATAAACTGAGGCAATTTCATACCACTTGAGTGTCCTTTTCACTACCAGCCTATACAGATTTACTATTCATTAGGAGTTCAGTTTTATTTTTGCTGTACTTCTTAACTGTATATTTGTGTGCAACTGCAAACTGACAGAATTTGTTTTAAATAACCATGGGGATTCAAACTTCATATCTTTCTAATTCTCTATTGTAACATCCTTTTCTCTTTTTGTTCATCCCTCCTCCACCTTGGCTTACCTGTACACCAAAGTATCATCTGCCGTGCTGTTGTACTGAATCTGGTACATCCTGATCCCAGGGATGTGGCGTTCGGACGGCCAGCGGATCATGGCGGAGGAAGAGGTCAGCTCTGTCACCAGTACCCTCCTGTCCTGCTTGTCGTAGCCTTTTGTGTCATTACCGGCTTTAGAGGAGGTGGTGATATCAGAAAGGCCAGGGTCCTCACGCATGTGACCTGTGTTGTTAACAAACAAGGGTAACGGGATCATGCTGATCTCTACAGCAGCTGTGGCAATACCAGCTGCATTAGACGCCACACAGTTAAATGACCCACTGTCCTTCAGCGTGGTGATGAGAATATCAAGGGTGCCATTATCATACAGAATAGTGCGAGAGTTGTTATGCACCAGCTTGCCATCTGGTGACCTCCAGTGAATGTCTGGGTCTGGATCCCCCATGGCTTTGCACTTTAAAGTCACACCTTGACCTTCCATCACATAGGGTTTAGAGGAATAAGACTTGGTGATTAGCGGAGGCTCACAGATAAACTCCTCCTCTTGTATAGACCAGAAATATTTGTCCATGAGGTGTTCTGGTGATGCACAGGTCTCTAAATCGTCTTCCCGTGTCAGCCTACGAAGCCAAAGCAGCTCGCAGTTGCAGTGAAGAGGATTACCACCAAAGCTCACAGCCAGGGAGGACGAACTGGAACCCTTGGCATCTGACAGGACCTGAGCATGTTGGAACAGGCTGTCTGGCGGCAGCTTCTGTAGGCGGTTAGAGGTCATGTCCAGCCGGACCAGCTTAGTGAGTAGAGTGAAAGTCCCTGCTTCAATGTGGTCAATCAGGTTGTGGTCCAAGGTGAGTGTGTTAATATTGGTCATCCTGGCTATGGCCTCCCAGGGAAGGCTGCGCAGGTTGTTGTTTGAAAGATCCAGATCCTCAATTGTAAAAACAAATGCGTCAAAGGAGGTCGGGGCTACTTGGTGGATCTGGTTGTTTCCCAGAATAAGGTGTCGCAGGTTGGAGAGGCCTTTGAAGTGATCACTCTTTATGACGCTGAGACGATTCCCATCCATGTGGAGTGCCCTTAGGGAGCGCAGGCCTAGAAAGGCGTGGGGGACGATCTGGCTGATTGTGTTGCGAGATAAGGTGAGATGGACTAAGCTTGTCATATTAAGAAAGTCCTTCTTACGAATGATGGTGATGAAGTTGTCTGTGAGTCGCAGCTCAACTGTCTTGCGGTCAATGGTGGGGGGCACAAATAACAATCCAGTCTTTGCACAAAGCAGAGTTAGAGTGGGAGAGAGATGCTGGCAAATGCAACGACCAGGACAGCTGTAGCCTTTAACCAGAGCTGCACACAGCAGCACGCAGAGAACCAGCCGGTCCATTGGTGATTATCTTCCAGGCGCTGTGTAAGAAGCAGACATAAAGAAAAAAGAGTGATGGTGAGTTAAGAGAAAAAAAAAGAGATCTTTGAATTTATAAATAGCTTCATAGCCTTCATGAGAGCCTGCTACAAACATCCAGTCTGACCAAGATTGCACAGACTGCCAGGGAACCATCAATCACAAAATGAAATAGAGCTTAGCTGAAATAATGGCACCTGAGATGATGAAAGGCTGTGCCTCTACCGTAAGAAGCCTATGTCTGTGCAAGCCTTTTTAACAGAAATAACAATGTTTTTTTAGGCTGCATCACCAACATCTCATATAATAGCCTGAATGATCACAGTGCCTATAATAGGTAACCACACCATCATCTAACAAACTGTATTTGTTTTTTCTCCTGGTCTGGATTTCACATCAGGATGAAATTTGACATGAAATGGGCACCTGTCAAACGGCGCTGGAGGATTTCTATAACCTTTTCATTTTCAGCTGCTGCAAAAAATTAGACAGCAACCTGTCGTGTAAATCACAGCAACAAAAAGAAATGGTAAAAAACAGGAAATATGTCTTGGGTTGATCTGTCTCTTGGAAAACTAATTTGATGATTATTGGGTATAAGGACATTCTAATTCTCTGATTCCCATTTAAAGGTATTGATCTGAGCCTCTGCAAGAACAAGCCTCTGGTAACAGGGGTAAAGAGTGAACCTTAGCTGTATTAACTATAAGAGATCCCTATGGGACATAACCAGAGATGTGCCATTGGATGATTCAAAGCCATTTTACCATGTTTTTTTAGCCTCTTTGACATTGACCTTTACTGCTGATGGCTTATGGTTGTTATTATGTGAGCCTATTAATGTTAATTAAGTCAAATATTAAGACTTACTTTTTCTGTTTTACAAACTGACACATGGCTTCTGCTTCTTCATCTAATCTCACACGGGTTTATCTTGTCCTCATGTGTAGAGTGTCAGTCAAAAGCCATGTTCAAAGTAAGTATTCTAATTAAAAGAAGAGTTGGAAATAGGCATGAGATGGTTAGTGGTTTCAAGCTGTACGGTGGTTTGTAGCAGTCATGGTTTCAAAACTGCTGATTTTTTAAATAGGAATACCTTGGCTAATGACAGAAAATTGTTGGCAATGGCTTGGGGGATGTAGGCTACCTAAGTCCATTTTGGCAGTGGCAGCAAAAAAAAAGCATCATACCTAATACTGTATGCATCACCCAGAGCTATTTGCTAAATTAAAGGTTACATTTTTGCAGTGTTAAATTAAAAAAACTTCCTTTAAAAGTCAGTCAGAATCAGATTTTGTGCAGCCTTACCATCAACCCATTATGACAAAATAGATTTTGGAGTTCTGTGGGGAGATATTTTCAGTTACGGTAGGTCATAATACTGCAAGACATTACACCAAGAAGAAAGAACAAATGTTATGATGAAATATCATCTCATACCAAAGGTCTCAAGGACCAGTATTGTTCATTAAATCTATTTATGTTGGGATCAGTCAGAACAGTTCAATTTGGATTAATATACAGTATATATAAAACTAAAGATTCGAAAACACCAATCCGGAAAAATTTATCTTGACAAAAAGGCTAAAATGTTGGTCTCCTTATGAACCAACATTGTAAAGTATTACAGGAGAAAACTGATTCTGTCTTTTTGCCTAAAAGGGGGTGTAGAATTGGCAGTAGACGTGCCATTAATCACTCATCTGTGGATTTTATTCTGAGATTATTTTCCCCTCTAAATAAATATATGCAGAGTTTTTCAAAACTATTCAGGGTTCAGTTTTACTTTCTCTTGCACAATGACTGCTGGTAAATTGCACCAGCAACCCTGCAGGGATAAGTGTGTGAAGTAAATGGATGGATGAATAGACAAAAAACAGTAACTTATTACAAATCTTACACAGTAATGCTAACCCTTCAATCCATATTTCTTGCATAGGGGTGAAAGTCATAGCATTAATATGCACATAGTCGATACAGTTCTAAATAGGATTAGATTTTTTAAACTCCGGTAGTTTATCGATGCAGCATTTAAATGTCACATTTCAAATTTCATTAAAAAGTTTGCATCTTCCAGTTTTCTTTTCCACTTTTATGTGTTGTCTTTACTGAGAACAAAATGATTTGCTGATGCACAAATAAGATGGCAAAAGCTTTGTTATCATTTCACTCTGACCTAAATCAAATTTGCCAAACACTGTTGTACATATGCAGACTCACACAAACACACACATTACCACACACTCCACAGACTAGTTGGCAACTAACAGTTAGACAACGGGGCATCTTATTAGCCACAAAATCCTTCCATCCAATCAGAGCTCTCATTAAAAACTGGATTCTTATGATATCACTATCTGAGGCCAGCTTGAAGCACAAGTTCAGACCGCTGGGAGAGTTTTATCAAAGACTGTTGATCAAATTTACTCAATACTCACAGCACTGGTTCAACTTCTCCCCACATCCCTCCTGACCATTAAGCTGTGGTGTTTATGTGTGCACTTTTCTCTTTACCTGTTCTGACTCTGCATATTAAGATCTAACTTTCTTAAAATAGACTAGTTGAGAACAACATGTACACACAATCATTTTCTGCAATCATTTAAAAATATTGTGAGGTTGAGCCTCCTGCTTGTGCAAAAAACACACACTAAGTATTGGATGATTCATGACCACACCCCCTAGAACAGATTTATTTGCAATTGAATGCTGGTAGCATAGTGTAACTGAGCGAGAGAGACTTAGTGACTGCAGAACACCTCATCCTTTCTGTGCAGATTCCCTTTATAAGAGCTAGTTAAAAGCTAGTTTATATCTTAAAAACTTAGTGACCTCGCTTCAGTATAGTTAATATTGTGATGCTAACCAGGACACAAAGCTCATTGTTTCTCTCAGGACCATTTGTGCTTCAGTACTTTCTGCCACCACTTTATGGATACTTGACTGATCTCAGCATCTCTGGGAGGGGAGGGGGGACTTTGTTGCTACAGCAACTCTCATGCAAAATGTAGATCTTCGAACTGCATTAAGATGAAGATGAGCCACTTAAAAAGCAAAGCTTTAGTTCTGAACTAACTGGCTGCAAAGCTGGCATTACCTTGACATGATGGATGTATAAATGGACAAATGATTTAAATGAAAAGGACGGCTTCACTTCACAGTTGGGTTTATTGCTTAATGTTAATGGTGGTCTCAAAATCCAATGTCTGGAAAACAGGTAGCATGCAAAATAATCCAGAATTTTGGTTTATTCTTTGTGCCTGGCAATTCACAGGAACACCATCTTATGAATAAGTTGGTTTAAATGCAGTTTTTATCTTGTATTTTTATCTTTTTTAACAGTTACAGTGCATTCATATCAATTTATCTCTTTCAAAATGTTTATGCTACACCCACTAACTGGTACAAAAAGATTTAGGGTGACAGAACTATAGCTAGTAGCCTATAATAGTGTAAAGTGAAAGGAAAAATATTTGTTTACAGAAAAAAACGAAACCCTAAACAAGGGGTGTCAGACTCCAGTTCTAATAAAGCTGATGTCCAGAAACCTTTAGGTTTTTCCCTTGTCCAACAAACCAGTACAATAAAAGGATTTATAACAGACTTTAGCAGACCCTAATTACATGCTGAAACTTTAATTACAACCACCATCATAAATATTGCCAGAACTGGTGGTGGCAGCATGAATCCTCCTCAGTTCACGAGATGATTATTGTGTCAGGATAAAATAAATCACTAGAACAGTTTGGGTGTTTGTCTTTGTTTTTAAAGAGATGCATTTAATTATTGTAACAGTAAGACATTTCTGTTAAGAATTACCCGAGAGGGTGTTTTATTCAGGCAAATGTTTAAACCCCAACCAAAGTCTCTTTTCCACTGAAATTAGTGGGTTAAGGCGGGTTTTTCAAACACAGATCAACCTGCTAACAGTCGGCATAACCTCTGTGCTCCCACTGCTACGTATCTGGTGACATCTTCACACTGTGTTAGAATTGATGCTGTCGTTACTGCAACAGAAATCCAGAAAGTTAACAATGGAGAACATGTAAGGAAGCCAGGAATTAGTAAGTGTGCTTTATTGTTTTGCTGTTTTATCTGTCTCTCTTACCAGTGCTGCGCCATGTTTATTAAATATAGACAGAGTTGTTTCGGCTTGTTAGATCACACGTGACTGGTGTGGTTTGTTGACGTCCATTCATTGCGCTTAATGGTATCACGTAAAATAGAGGGTTGACCCGGCTTTATTGTTCCCACTGAATGCTGACTGGAGCCGATCCGTTTGAAGGCGATTATAACCTGGGTTGCTTGCTGAGTCGTTTGACACGGTTTTAAACAGGTCAATGAACTGTTCCCACTGCCATTAAAATCCAATTTTTCCTGGGTTTACATGGGTTTTCTGGCCAGTGGGAGAGGGGATATAAGTCATCTGCATTTAAGCTTAAAGTATAACAAAGTGTGTTCTTTTGTTTGTTTTTTTTTTTGTAAACAGTATAAAATGTGAATATGCATGGTGTTAATTCATGTGGTATCTGTTGTTTTGAGCTGTTCTAATATTCAACAAAACATGCTATCTCTAACTTTTTTTAATTTGGTATAAAATAAGTCTATACCAACTGATAAAGCTAAATACAGGACAACCCTAGAGGAAAATTCGTTAAAGGCTACCAAAGACACTGAGGAGAGGAGAGGGAGGCTCCCTTTTCTACAGGTATATGATCAAACATACGAGCCGAGGTAGAGTGGAATGGTTTTGATCAAAATGTCCATTTGTTAGAGTCGCAAAACCCCATTTAAGACCTAATTCCTTTTAAGAAACTGTGGCTAATGCCTTGACCCTACACGCTCTTTAGTTTTTACAGTTGATAAGGTAGAAGTTACCTTTTGCAGCTACATTAAACATCTTAGTCTATTTTTTTAGTCCTCTTCTTTTTTATGGTATTATTACACTGCAGGTTCAAACATTCTCAACCGTCTGATGAAAGCAGTAACAGTGGGACCTTGCTAGAAGACCATGACCTGAGGGTACATAGCAATAACAATGCAAAGCGCTTGGAAAGACTCCAGCATTGTAAAATGATCTTTTTAAACTGCTCAAGTTACAGGTAGCATTTATGATTATCCATAACCACATGAAGATATATTTGAATGTTTAGTAATTAAGAATTAGTAGACTGAGACAACGTTTTTAGGTTTTCAAAGGTCACAGCCTATTCTCAAGTTAGTTTAATTTGATTCAATTCAATTCAAGTTTTATAGCACAAATTCAACTCATGTGGTGACATGGCACCTTTAATTGGCCCCACCTTCACCTTTGAACTGAGATTAAACTTGTTGATTTTGGAAAGTATTTATCTTTCAAGTCTAGCCTGCCCAATTCAGTTACAAGTCATTTAAAGGCAGACAACAAAGATATTTTAATCAAATCATACAGATGGATTGGTTACACGTTTTCTATTAAGGGTTTTCTTCCTATCTAGAGCAAAAAAAAATAAACTTGGGAGGAAATGTCAAGTCTTTTCTATATGAATGAAAACATAATTGTGTGAAAAAGATTTTTTAGAGAAGCATTGGTATTTAGGGGATAGTGCGTTGGTTTATTACTAATTATTTCAATAGAATATACTGAAGGTTGTAATTGGAACAAAGTCTAGGGGTATGTATACTTTGCAAAGCAACCCAACCAATAACATCAACAATGTTTTTAAAAAAGCAAATCAATTATTTGACATATAAAGATATCTGTAGATCACTTTGAAATTACAGTTTCACTGAATAGTCTTGTGTTAGGTGAGTGATCATCTCCCTATGATCTATCAAAGAGTAGCAAAGTGCAGAGAGCTTTGCTGCAATGGCTTTAGGCTCTGCAAAGACACATGACCTCCCTGAGATAATTAATGTTTGCTTCATGGACACCGGTAATGCTCTGAGAAGTTGTAATTACTCTCTGCTGGAGCTTCCTGTCTCAGTCGGTGCACATCGCAAGCATGTTTGTTTTGTTTCCAGTTTGGTTGGTTTGTCTAGGTCTTCAGCAGAAGCAAAATAAAACATATGGCAATATAGCAATGCGTTCCTAAGTTTATTCAGAAAGTACAGTCATTTTAACAATTTATATGGTGGCATATGCCAAACACCCACAAGAATACAGTGCAATGAAACAAGCAGCTACAGATTGCAACACACTCGTGGAGGCAAAAGGAGTTCTTCCATAGCTATTTCATGTAAAACCTGCAGATTAATAAATGTTATAGGAAGAACATGTATAAGTCAGACAAAGCACAGCTAGTGGTCAAGGCTTTTTTTTGCTTGAAAACAAAAACAATTTAATCAAACTAATTTTAAGCTGCTTTCAGAATTTTTTTTCTCTTATGGAGTAACAGTCAAGGCCTAATTTCAGGAGGAAATCTGTTCCTAGACTTAAAAATATACTGTTCACATACACTCTGATGGATTTCCTCTGAACTTAAGCTGTTTTCAGAAGGAAAAAAGCAAACATGTTTTTCTTCAGATGAGAAAACCTGCTAGAGATATCCTGGAAGACTGTATGTTCAAGCAAAGGGTGTTTCTTCAAAAAAATGTCTCAGTGGGGTTTATCATAGAGCTTTAGTAAAAATCTATTTTCTTTACTTTATTGCTTCTAAAAATATGAATAGAATATTATAAAGCTTGCATTTGAGACAATGTTAGCAAAAAAAGGTTCAGAGTTTGTTAATATTTTTGCTAGACTTTTTTTTATACTATTAACTAAATATTATCATTAATCATAATCAATTATTATAAATGTTAAGGTGAATAAATGGCGGGATGATGCATCAGTTATTTAGGAAAAGAAATCCTATATTTTAGTTAATAGTTTCCTTTGGTGTACTGTCTATATTTAACCATTTTAATTTTGTCCTTTTTCACAATTATAGTTTTCATTGTGTAATTGAAAAAACAATTCCACCCTTTGGAAAAACAAAGGGTATTTCTATTCAATTCAATTCTATTCTATTCTATTCTATTCTATTCTATTCTATTCTATTCTATTCTATTCTATTCTATTCTATTCTATTCAAGAAAAGCAGATAGATTTTAGAGGCCAGAAACCCCTTTTGTCCTTCAGTTTCCTCAGAGCCTCCTCTTTAATACATGCTCTAAGGGAAAATCCAAAGTGAAAACTCTAAAAAAGACCTTCAAAAAGACAGGGGAACTAGAGACCACTTTAAAATATTACAACTAAGTCTGGCTCCTGGGAGCATAAAGACATTGGGTATATTTAGTTTGCATAGTATTATGTACCAATGTCCTGGCCTGAAATAGTTATAGCTTTAGGGCCTTTCTCCTGCTAGCCTCATTATGTTCTGATTGGGGAAACTTGGGAAACCTTAAGGCATTCTTTATGGAAATGTGTTATGTGTTATTTTAAAGTAAATACAGAAAAAAAGTAAAGCCAAAATAAAACACACTTTAAACAGGGTTCATGCTTATTCTTTAAAAAAGTGGTGGAATAGAGAAAGAATAAGCTCTCTTGTTGTATGTATTGCACCAAGACATTAAAAATAAGTAAACCAATGAAATACAATATCGAGAACTCAAATTAAGTATGGTTTTCTAAGGTTCAAGATCTTTTTTATTTTAAGCACACTGTTAGAATTAGAGCTCTGTAATAATTAACTAGAATGATCCAAACTTAAAAAGCTTTACTGACACTTAAAAAATGTCAGAAATAAGCAGCTATTCAGAGCAGGAGGAATTTATCGAAAACTTTATAATCTTCAAAATTCACACAACTATGATAAGTGAATGTCATCATTTGTCATCATTGACCCTAACCTTTCAATAAAGTTTTAGAAAACATATATTCCTATAATTTGTTTCAGAACATAAACATTCAATGTGCCTCTGATTTGGTAAAAAATCTCAAGGTTGAAGAGGTGGAAGCTAAACAGGTGTTCCTATGAACAACGTTGACTCATAACTCTTCTGTATGAACGGTTTGTTTTAGTGGGTGGAAAAACAAACATATAAAATACCTTCATTAAAATGCTACAGGGAAAAATAAGAAAAAAAACAGGAGCTTTGTGCATTTGTGATGATGATGATGATGATGCCTTTTCTGGTGATGGCTCCAGAGGGAAAGTAATTAAGCTTCAGAAGGTCAGATACATTTTTTGTTTTTGTTTTCCTCTTTGCTACATAAGTAATTACTTATGCACTACTTTAAGAGTGTGGCCCTGGTACATGTTTATTTTTTTCTTTTACTACGTGGATAATTAATACATTGAGAAACGACTGGAAACTAGGCTTCTATGAGCACAAGCCACAAACAAATATAGGTTGACAACTAGAGATGATTTCTTTGTGAACTATTGACCTTTCCATGCTGATTTGAATTCATTACAATTTCTCTTTAAGAACCATATTATAATGGACATAAGAACAGCATTGAAACAGTTTTTTTCTGCCAGGGTTTTGATTCATTGTAAACATTCTTTGGCATCTCAGCGCACTTAGCTCAAGAAAGTAAATTTTAGTTAGATAGTAGGGTGCTCTTGTACACGCTTCTCTGAAAACATGAAGTTCCTTACCTTAACCAAGAGATTTCTGAAGGACGGCCGACATTTGAACTACCATGTTCAGTGAGAGAATATGAAAACCCAAAAGGATAAGACAGAGAGGCTGTAATGTATTCATTCATCCTTTTATCTTCCTGCATCTTACTCCCTCTCTATTTCACCTGAATATCTCCCAGAAGTGTCTCAGGATATCATAGAATTTAGGTTTTCCTTTAAATAGCTTCTTACATCTCCGTATATTAGACTTCAGTGCTGAAACATCACTGGACTGAATATAGTTCATTTTGAGTCATTTTCTATGAATTTACAACTTATTATATTAATAGAAAGAAAAACATACATCAATAAAAAACAAGAAAGAAATGTTGGTGTTAAATATCTACAACTCAAGAAAAAAGCAACACAGAACCACACACTAATTTGGGAATAATTACCTATTGTAAAAGACCTACTAAAGCCCTAAGTCAAGTTATAAATTAAAATGTAATATTATTATGCCCTTATTAATGTATTCTCATCATGAAATTATCACTGTAATTAATGCAAACCCACACCTCATATAGTCCCAGTCTTTCAACAATTCTGTGAGTCACATATCAAGCTATAGCATACACTTTATACTCCTACCATTTCCCACTGACACATGTACGTATATTAACTGAGAATGTATTATTCTTTGCTCAAAGCCATATGGAATATATTTTAAAGGGAATTACCTTCTAAACTCACATTTTAGGGAGAAAGGGTGTTTAAATAAAGCTGGCTTTACTCAAATTTGCACTTTAAATTCACAGTAGGTTAAGCCAATCATCCACATTTTGGTGAATAAAACTAGGTGTTAAAGATCATATCAAAGGCAAAAAAGATTTTATCACAATCAATGTTTTAGGAAAGTTTGGATAGTGTTTTTAAAAAAGCTGAAATTTCTCTTAGCAGAGAAACATTTAGTTTTTAAGCTAGCTGTTTAATTTGCAGCAGTGTTAAGTACTAAATATAAATGCTTACTTACTGTGCATAAGAAGCTTTTTTGATATATGTACTATACTTATTTTGTTCTGATGATTTTTTACTTTTACTTATGACATTTGAACACAACTTTCTGTTCTTTCTACTCCTGACTTTCTCAGAACTGAGACACAAGACATTTCCCATCCATTCAACCTCTTTTTGATTTTAAATTTACATGTTAATGATGTTTCAGGTTCCATTTTAATTGCAATGCAATTGGCAACTTCCATGCTGTGAACACATACCCTGGTCAGCCAGACAGACTACATGAGCTGTAAGTTAGTCTGGTAAGGCTCAGGAGTCTCTGGTCTAAATCAGCCCAGACTAGTCACAGGACAGGAGCGGAGAGGTTATGCTTGCATTTATGCTATCCATAGTGCAACAGTGCTTTTAGTGAATTATAACAGTTAAGATTGCAGCCGCAACAGAGCTTTGTTTTTATGATGACCCTAATTATGTTCTGAATAAGCTGAATGTAGGTATTAAGATTTAACAACTGGCTGTAAGAGCTTTTGTTTAAAAAAGAAAAAAAGACATGCCTTTGCATCAAATCATGATATATCTGAGTGGTTCTGTTTCCACTAAGCGTTTAAGCACTACCAGCTCCTTTCCAGACCAATAAGCCATGCATAGCTGGATGTCAATCTGCATGGCCAGATGTAAATACCAGATATAAATACCAGATATAAATACCAGAGCTATAAACGTATTCATCTGCCTATGCAGGACCTGTTATCAGTTCAATCTATATTATCCTGTCTAAACTTTTAATTAGAATAAAATGAGACAGAGTTAGTATTCCTGTTCCACAATAAGCACACGAGGAACATTATAAATTTTTTAGAACATAGTTTTTAGAAGTTTCTAATTATTTTGAAGTAATTATTTCTTATGGTTGCAAATTTAACTCAATTTTGTGCCTTTTCAAATTTTAGTGAAAAACTACAAGTCAAATATCCATCATCACTATAACCACATGTTGCTAATGGCAATAAAATGTGTGATTAAGATGAAAATTATAAGGAGATATTTAATTTTCATTTCAAAAAGTTTATTTCAAACCTGCACACATTTTACAATACATATAATGACAAACAATACATGCATGGCTTGAAAAAAATAATTTTAATTAAATTAAAAAATTTAATTATCAAGCTTCTATATTTAATTTGGACCCGATGCTGATTAACTAATTAATTTAAACGTGTACACCAGTGCACCACAAAGAAAAAACATAAAAAACTAAAAATAAATTGATATGACCCTTAATTCCATATGACTGCTTGTATACCTAGCTGATGCTGCCATACGCTAAAGAGTAAATTGGCCTTTTACATACATTGCATTAGATCTAATTTTTAGGAGTAGAATCTGTAAGAAAACAGCTTTGCTCCACATCTGGTTCTCCTTTCATTGATTAAGCAAACAGCTGCACCAAGACATTAGTCTCTTTACTCATAAGCCAAGAACATGGAAAAAATAAATCAACTATAACTGGACAAAATTGTGCAACAATTTGATAATATGTTCTATTATCAAATAAGTTTAGAAATGTTTTAGTAACACATATAAACACATAAGCATATTCACTGAATTTTATCAATCCCAAAAGCTAGAATATTTACTTTTTATTTACAAAAATGCAAATTTTCTCCAAAGCATTATCTTTTATGCAGATCATAAATATGCTAGTACATTAGGCTAGGACAAAAGACACTACCCACGCATATACTCAAGAGAAAACAGCACATGCATGCACACATACTACACAACAACTGAGTGAGTTGTCAAGAGGAAAGATAAGAGAGGGGAATAAATTAACATTACATGTGCCTTTTAAAAGGCATACTTTCAAACCTCAAACTGGTGCTGCTGCATGGCTTCTATATCTAAAGACATGTTCTTAATGGTTCAGTTAGTCACAACAGGGATTTATTAGCTAATAAAAGCAGAAATAATCTTAAAACATTAAGCTGGTAGAGTAAAAATGCCTAAAAATAAGGAAACACAGCAGGATTCAAACAGGAACTGAAAGTTGCTGTCTCTATTTATCACTTTGTAGCTGCTTTCTACTGCTGCTGCCTTCCAAATGTATAACATCCAGAGTTACAAATTAGGGAAGACATTCACCTGGAGGCACCACAGCTCATCTTTAAAACTTTGAAAAGCAAAAAAACAAAAAAAGAAATACAGAAGTTCAGGTGTCAATCTTTATCTCAAAATTCACTGGAGAAGGAATTTGTTGTTTTCTTTGTTTGTTTTTTAGCCGTATTACTTGCATCTTGAGGTATAAGTCCATATTAAAACGTTTTGAAATTTGAGTAGGTGATGCAAATCAGAAGTCACATGTTATCAGCAGATCAGACACTCACTCTCCCCAATAAGACAAGTTCACAGTAAAATAAAGGTAAAGTTAAAATATTTTTCTTTTTTTTTAACTAGTCCAACTTTGATGCTATTTAGATTTTGATCATACCACAGGTAAAGTTTTGCTTTCTATGTAAAACACCCTACCTAAATAAAACAAAAAAAGGAAAGAGAAAGTGAAGCAATGTTAAAAAGTAGGTTATCTTTTCTATTTCTGTTATCGTTGTACAGGACCATTGAACTGTATATATTTAAAACTGTCAGGATAATGGGTCTGTTGTTCTCTTTGTGTTTCTGGTTTTCTCTTTCAGCATTTGTGATCCACCAGGAGGGAAGCAGGACACTACTGCCATTGTCGAGAAACTCATCATCTGCAGGTGGCCTATTCTTGAATCTGCTTTCTATGAGGACCCCCAACTGTATAAGAGGAGCTGGTTGCCAGTTATTCAAGGATTGATTGTTTACCTGAACTGTGATAATGTTAATCCCTCCAGTGAGGCCTTTGAGCTTTTTACCTCGTGCCTCTGAGTTATCCTGTGTCTTTTTTCAGTGCTATCCCTCAGCAAATCAGGTTCCTTCTATTCATCCTTTCTAGAAACAACAAGCATTCATCAGAAGAACCTACGACTGGTAAACTGCTCCTCTTACTCCAAGTTCTGTACACCTGGTCTGCCCTCAACTCAAATAAACCATCTACCTCCCAGGTGTAACCCTATAAATCTACCTACTCCAGAAACTTCTGCCTTCATAACATCGGAGTCCACTCACTTTTCACTGGTAGTACATCTACACCTACTACACAAGTCCCTCTGACTCCTCTCATCTACCGAGTTCCCAGTTTTCCCGTGTGTGGGCTTGTGTGTGCAGTTCTTAGATCCAATCATCCTCGCACATTCCTCAGCAATGTACAATAAACTACCTTCACTGGTTCTTGCTGACTGTGAGTTTGCTGCATGTTGGTCAGAAGCATAAACAACATTATGATAAAAAAAGAGAAAAAAAATATATATGTTAAGCAGATTACCAGAGTGTACTCTCACTTTTAACATTCAATTATTGTCAAAAAATAATTTCAAGACCCTTTTTCCTCTACATAAGGCATATTTTATTCAGTTCAACCAAATATATTTTCATTTTCAGATTTTTAACAAATACCTGAAGGCTCTGATTTAAACTGTTCTGTTTCATAAAAAAAAACAAACCTTGACAGAAATTCTACTTCCACTTAGAGAAAAGAAACTCCAAACCATGACATTTCGACCTTTATATTTTACTGTGAGTTTGCAATTAATTTTGATATAACTGACCCTGTACAATGCGTAGTGACGATACATGTTGTTTATTAATTCTACAAAAATTCACTGAATTGAAGTGATTTATTCCTTTATTTAACACCTTCACTGGATAATGTACGATAACACATGCAACAAGTTTGGGAGATAATTAAATGTATTATATATATGTTTACATCACAGTAGCAGGAAAGTTTAACAAAGATGTAAACAATTTAGAGATGTGCTGTTCTTTCAGAAAAATATGTCAGTACTTTAGCTAATTCTTTAAATTTTAGTGGCTGCCTTACTTTAAAAATGCAAGGAAGTTGTTGGATATTTTGAAATAAAAAACTGAAATGAAGCTGACAAACAATGTCATCCATTGTCTGTACCCCAGAAAAACATCTGCCTATAGACGTTCTACTGCAAGAGCATTTTCTTGACACAACTTTGTCACTCAGGAAGCTGTAAATGCCAATTAGAGCTCGTGGCAGTGAACAGCTAGGTGCCCTTGTGTGACTCGTCAGGGAGCAGGCGTAATTATTGACAGGTGGAGTTCATCGGTGTCAGTTCATTCTCAACCAGTTGATGCCTAAACTGAGGCTGTGTGGCCCTGGGGATTTCTGGTCACATCTCATCAAGGTGGGGTAGGAAGTGTTTCAGCAAACAGGAGGAGCATTTGCATATTATAATTATAACTGCACGCAAGCAGTCTTCTCAATTAGATCCCATGAAGCACCATGGCTCCATAAACTTTAATTGTTAAATTCTCCTTGAATAGGAGAGGCGAAATTCATCTCACTGGCATAGTCCACTTTACCTTTACACACTAGATGTTGATAGAACCTTTAGATCATTTGATAATATTATGTAAAAAATCATTTCAGTACATCAATGTTACCCACACTACCCTACAGACTTAATGGCACCTTCGGTGAAGATGCAAAGGCATGGAAAAGCTGTTCTTTCTATCAATCTCTTACAATAGAATGAGGAAAAAATATTTTCGTGGGGAGAAATTACACCACATTCCTGTACCAATCACCTCAGCAGGTCTTCTACTCTCAGCAGTAAGTTACGCCTACTGAACATATAGGATTGCAAACCTTCATATATATATAAGTATGTTTGTATATATATATATATATAGACAGTACATTACATTCAGACAAATGTGTTTGAGTTTAGTAGTTGTTACAAAAAAGTTACTATCCACCCAAACTTGTTCAAATCTCAGACAGGAAAATAACGACAAACATTAAACTAACTGTTAATGTAACAGACAAGGTTTGTGGGTTTATTCATCAGTTACAGTAGAAAAGGATGAGGAGAAAGGTAAAATATTGTCCAAAGCTGACAAGGAGAATGCTGCAGCATAATTTCCTGGAAGATTATGCAAATTCTAGCTTTTATTTAATTTTTACTAATGACTCTGGAACATCTTACAATACAATTAATTTAAATAGTTTCTCTAACCAGAGGAGATTACTGCAGTGGAAACAATAGGCTTATACCATAAGTCTTCAGTTAAAAAAAAACTAGTTTAAAAGAAAAGAAAACCAAAAACAGCAGAACCCTCAGTAAAAAAAGAGTATTTCATTATAAAATTACAACTATGTATTACCTGCCAAATTGGGGTTGGAGTGAAGTTGAATCACATTTAAAATCCTACCCAAAATATGTTGTTTATGGAGTATAAAAGAGAGTTACAGTCTTTCTACAAAGTTATGAGTGTGAAAAAGTGATTCTGTCTTATGTGACTGTTGAAATCAACATAGGTATGTCTAAATGATTTTGAGAAATGAAAACTGTTATTGTGCTAAATATTAAGGTTTAATAAAAAAGTTATTTGGTGCTCTTTAATAAGAAAGTCTCTCTATACACCATTTTAAATTGTGCCCCTCCACTTGCCTTTTAGTCTCTTTTTCCCTGCTTCTTACAGTACCAGACTGTGCCTGATAGCAGGATATATGTTCTCGTTCAGTCCAGTGGGCAGAAAATGGTCCCCAAATCACATTAAACGTATATCCAGGGGAAACAGAAAAGCATGAATTATTAATTAGAAGTGCCAAGAAACTAAGATCAAATTTAAAAATTTAAGTGCTGCAGAGATGCTTTTACAATTGTGCCATTGTGCACGTTTCAAAAATACTTTTTTCTTAACGAGGATTTTTTTTCACCATTAAATATAATCACCAAATGTGGTATTTGTCACATTTTAGAAACATAATTTATAAACAAGCTTCTGATTTGGCACAAAAATCCTTGATTTTTTTACACATTGTTAAAGCATTTCTTCACAAAAGGCATTCACAAATAATCATTCCATAAAATGCTTCCTACAAATGTCAGACCACTTGAATAATCAAAGGTAAAACATTGTTGATTTACACCAATGATATGCAAATAATTTGACTTTATGTGAGGTGATTGTTACTTGTTTATTCCGATCCCCCTTCTAACAACTCCAGACTGAATGCTGATTATTGTATATCACCTGTATCTTTCATTGAAATAACCACACTAATCACAGGGACTTGTAATGAAAATTATCCAATGCAGTTTGTTCCAGTTGATGTGATTTACTGTATGCACAAATTGCATCCATAAACAAAACAATAACAAAAAAAAACACAATTTCTCTCTACCAAGTTGCTGTTGTGATTTGTGGAGTAAACCGGACAATGCTTTGCTCTCTGATTTACAAAGGCCACTTGCCGACTTCACATTTGCTTGTGCTTTGTGAGAGGTTTAAGAGTGCTTCATGCTCAGAGGAGCCTGTCCTTTTCTGAGATCCACACATCAGATTAAAAAGCACTGTAGTGCGAAAGCCAGAGATAAACAAATTTATGTTGACTGATATCAACGTAGGTGGGAAGATTTAACTCTGCCTTTCATAAAAACAATACTATGATGAAACATAAAAATCACATTTAAATAACAGTAAATAAAACAATGCAGGTAAAAATGCTAAAGTTAAAGTAATGCCTGCTTGTGGTGTCACATAATATATTTCTGCATTACAACAGAAGTGCCTTCTGGGGATTTTTCTGTGTTTTCAGAAAACAATAATCATCACAGAAAACATTGTTTTCATGATATCACAATATTACACCATCATTGCATTATTACCATTTCATGCTTTGTGACATAGTTAATCTATTGTTGTTTCAGGTCTGTTATGAATGCTTGCAGCCCGAAGCCAAACACAGAATGTATTCATAAATCCTATCTAAAATGGGAACAACATCATCTGAGCTTTCATTCAGAGATTGAGGTTGAACATATTCAGAGGATGGAGGATTTAAACAAGGATTTGGAAGCTGCAATCAAAACTGTTTTGCTTTATGTTCTTTTCTATTCATATATGGAACATTTCTGATGAGAGATGTGTTGATGGTAAGCCCTACTATATTAGACACATTCAACTATAATAAACACTTACCATGTTAATTCATTCATGAAAATGAATATCCAAACAATGTTGGCATTATGTGAAAAAAAATAATTGTCCCTAAACCTAATAAGTGCTTGTACCTCGTCTGTAAATGCTTGTTGGCAAGAACTTTGTTTAGTCTTTCACATTGCTATGTAGTCTTTTTGACAAGCAATTCTTTGCATAATTATTTTAATTTAGCCTAATTGATGGCTTGTAAGCGCTGCCACTTCCAGATTTTCTGCAAGAGAGGTTGATTTGATCAACAACAGCAAATCCCCCAGGTCCTAAAGCCATAAATCAGCCACAACCCTTTTCCTCCTGTAGATTTTGAGCAATTTTCTGTTGACCCATCACTCCTGGAAAGGTTGCATGTTTTTTTTTTTTTTTTTTTTGCTAGTGCCTTCTTAAATCAAATTATCATTCAAAAACCGAATAATGTATTTGCACTAGTGATCTTTTTGTTCAAAACAAATGTATCTGATGATGTGAATCCGTTTAGGGTAACATAAAAGTAACAGGAAAACACTGTAAGGGGGCAAAAATGTTACCTAACACATGTTTATTGGTAACTAAATGCACAAATTACAGAGCAATTTCTTCCATCTGGCCTGCCTTGCTATTAACAAGAGTGTATTACCACTCTAAACCCAAAAGATCTAAGGTTTTGCAAAATAAATTGCACTTTTAGTTGTGTTAATGGCACTAATACTTAATGGCACTGAGAGATGACATTAATGCAATCCAGTTTTAACTTTAACAGCCCTACACAAAACTTAAAGCTTTTAATTATAAATAGAAGCTGTCCAAAGATAACATTCTTAATTGATTTGTTTACTTAAAGCAGAAAGAAACAAAAGGATGTGTTCTACGATGTACTTAATGCATTTCCAAGTGGGAGCCATAAATTCTTATGCAAGGTGGGACACTAAATGCATTAACAACAGTTTGGTGGCCAATTTTCAAATATTTATTTTATTTGACTTTCACTTTCATATAAAAGTTTTAAGTTTTTCTAAATTCTTTTACAGACCTAAAACTAAGAGTTTTCAACATAATAAATATTTAAAAGTCATTTTATAAGCCATAGCTAATTTGTCAGCAGCAAAGGTAAGATCAGAATGTGTGTCAAAGGAATGACAGTAAAACAAAGGTTTATCAATGTTTTCAAAGACAATATAATTACATTTTAATGTGTTTAGCTATTCTTATTAGCGATCAGTGTGTAATCTGTACAGAAAAAAAAGAAAGACAGAAATTAAAATAAAAAATGATCAAGAAACTTTTGAAATAATATGCTTCAAAAATAACAGGGAATTCATTTAAAAACAGGTAAAAAACATAAAAACCTGCTATACAGCATAAGCCTTAGTTTTTTTCCCCTTGGTATTTGTTCTCTTTTATAAAGGCTTGAATGTTACCAGTAAAAATTCAGTATCTCCAGAGAAAAGACTTAATTTTACATAAATAGCTGGTTGAACTTCATTAAAATGCTTTGTAAACATAAAATGGGCCAACCTATTTCTTCTTTCTTTTTGTGTTTTGCCTTCAATAACACCTTATACATTTAAATGTTATGTTGCTAGCACCGTTAGAGCTCAAGTATGTGTTTACTAAGTGGAAGAATATAAAATGTGTTTATTTTCAACAAAGAGGAACTGGTTGGGACCAGCTCAAAATAGGCAAACTCTGTTCTTAGCCCATTTTTTAGTGCATCTATACTGTATAGTTTTATGAATGCTTAATAGCGTATTTGTTGTAAGTGGAGTTTTTTTCTTTTTCTTCCAAATAAACTCTTTTTATGATTTTTCAAAACCATAATTTAAACAGCCATGATAAAACAGAGCACTTGAGCTAAAGTTGAATGTGAGGTAATTATATAATGATTAATACATCTGTGTTCAATAGCCACATAGATCGATCTGTTCAGGATCATTGGGAGAGTATAGTCCTACAGTCACTGGGTGAACAATGGATTAGACCATGGACAGGCTGCCAGTTCATCACAGAGCTAAAAGAGTCAAAAGTCAGATTTAATATACCTATGTGACAGTAAACATATGAGTTCCATAACTTTTTTCCTTTATTTTTTCCTGTTAAAGATGCTGTATGGATTCCATTTTGAAGCACGTGTTTCACATTAAACATTCCTGACAAAGCTTGGCATTCGGTGTAAATAGCAGCACACATCTAAGCAAATAAAATGTAAAAAAAAGGCAATAGCTCCAAGCAAGCAAAAACAGGCAATAAATCTGAGGATTTCTATCTTGCAGGATTCCTATTTTCATGCTCACTAAGTTCTGAAAACTAACAACTCGAAGCAAAGAAAATGGTAATTCACACACCCCTTAAGTATCTCAGTCTCTTCTAGATATTTTCCAGTCTTCGGTCCTCCTCATTTCATTTACTGACTTGCTACTGTGTTATTTCTGTTCATTCCTCCATTAGTAGAGCCCTCTATATAATTTGTAGAAAGTCTGAATAAATACTTCCTAATGTTTCAGGCTATTTTTGGTGCCATTCTTTGCTCCCATGTAACAGAGGAATTTACACTATTTTCCACAACCTTTTCCAAGGCTCCTACAACCCTATTCTTGAGTCCTATGTAACTTGTTCTAATATGTTTTAGTGCGAAAGCTAGCTCTGGCTAGCAGCTGATTTACACACCAGGGAGGACATTTATTTAGTGAATGAACAAAAAAAATGTTATCCTAAAAAAATGCACTCATATTCATTTTATGAAAAAGGATCTTCAGCACAGATCTATCAATATAAATGTGAATAGTGAATCTGGTTTTCTTTCTTATTTAGCAACTTTTTATAAATGAATAATGAAGATTGATGACTTTAACATCTTCAAGAACTACTGAATTCTACACCAGAAGTCAGGATTTCTCCATGATAATTTCAGTTCCTGGCTTAGTCTGTGTTGACGTGTAGATTTAAAAAAACTGTCCTATTATATCACTCTCTTTCACCTTTCCTTTAGCCACTATTACATTGCCAAAGCTGTATGCTATGCATTAACTAACAGATGGAAAGACTAGTGAACCTATGTGAGGTGAAAAATGTCTATGCAGTGGTGGCAAAGCTCTTCATCGAAATGTATATGAAATTTGCAAATGTAATCAACAAAACAAAAAAGCACTTTAAAAGTTTCTAATGTGTCATTACAACTTTTAGGTAGAGGCTAACTGAGAAACAAAAATGTTCCATAAAAAAATGAATAAATATACAACATTAAGAGCAAAAACTTAAATTACTATACAGGACTATTTTCTGCCCTTACTTTTAGAGGAGCTTATGCCAGCAATTGTGCTAGGCACCAAAATGTCTTGCAAAAAGAATCAAATCTGATATCTCTGGAATAGAATTTAAACCGAGGGAAAATATACCAGGTGATCCAGTTAGCTAGGTTAGATTCTCTGGCTCTCTGGCTTCCTTTTCTCCCTCATTCATTTTCTCTGTACTACCTTCTTTCTCTCTTACTGACTCTGAAATCTTCTTATATTCATCACTTACACTAATATAATTTTCCTCATCTTAAATAATTCCTTCACCAGCTGCACTTTTGGTGGTAATCTTTACCTGTGACCCTCCTGGTCTCTCTGTCATGTATTCTTTCACAAATCTCAGTCTTTTCTTACTTTTCATCTCTCACAGAAAAAAAGAAATGTTTCCACCTGTAAAATTCCTATACAGAACGAATTCTGCAATTTGTAAGACCTGAAAAAATGTGCCCACTTATTATTGTAAGACGTCTATAGAAATATTCCATCTATTCATCCATCCATCTTCTCCCGCTTCATCTGTCAGGGTCGCGGTTGAGCCGGTGCCTATCTCCGGCAGACTATGGGCGTAAGGCGGGGTACACCCAGGACAGGACGCCAGTCTGTCGCAGGGCAACACATAGACATATAAAGACGTACAACCATGCATGCACACACCCACACCTAGGGACAATTGAAAGATGCCAATTAACCTAACAGTTATGTTTTTGGACTCTAGGAGGAAGCCGGAGTACCCGGAGAGAACCCACGCATGCAAACTCCATGCATAAAGACCCCAGACTGGGATCGAACCCAGAACCTTCTTGCTGCAAAGAAAACACAGCTACCCACTGCTCCACCGTATAGCCTCTCTATAGAAACATTGATCAAGAAATTATTTATCACATTCACACAGGTCACAGGCAGTTCTATATTTTAAATAATGTCCCCATGGTAACCAATTTGATATCTGTATGTAAATATAATACATAAACATATATCATAGTACATATTTTTATAAGATAAAGTTTAATTGGAAGACCATAAGTTACCTTAACACCATAAAAGCAGAGGGTTCAACTGGGGGGTGGAGGGGGGGAGTCTACCGTGCCCCCCCCCCCCCCCCCGATCAACCCCTGATCTAAAAATATCAAAATCAGCATGGAGCTCCAAGCACTTCTGTGCTCTTCCCAACCAGACCCTGAAGATTAAATGACCTCATTTATCATTTTCAAATAACACAGGCTTTCTCCTTCCTGACCAGAGTATCATTTAATTAACAAAAACAATTGAGATTTATTACTAACAGGTTCCACATGAATAAATCTTCAGTATAAACTGGATGCAATTATGGGAATTCATATACCTCTAATTGATATAGAGGACAGTGTTCCAAAATCTTGAAAGGCTCTAATCCCTCTGGGTGTATGTTACAGCCTTAGAAAGAGCTAAAACATACATACTGTAAACTGACACAACAAAGCTTTAGGTTGAAATTTTTTGCAAAGCCATTTTATGCAAAATATCTGTAAAAACACAGTAATCTGAAGACATTAGTATAAAGTATATTACAATGTCCAATCAATCAGAGTGACATTTCATAAGCAGATTCTATCAAGTTTGAATCTGTGTGCCATGACTTTTAGAAAAAGGAGTGAATCACAGTCCTGGCCTTCAGTCACTATTAACCTGCACTTATCTATGCACTGAAAGAAAACCACTTCTTTGCTTGCTTTCATGCAAGCATAAATACTCGATTTGCATCTTTATGTACTATGTTATGTACCAGTATGTTTGAATGTTTGTACCATCCTGACCTTGATATTTTTTCTACTATTTCCACTTTTTTATATATTTAATCCACAAAATAAGATCTGAATGGCTGTACTTTGTTGTCCTAAATAAACACTGCAGATGAATCTTTGAACCTCTTCATCTTCTGACTTTGACACTGACCCACTGAAAAAATGTGAGAAGTAGATGGTCTGCAACATTAGGTAAAAATATGAGAATTTTTAGCCCATTGCTTCAACTGAGACATTCTGAAGGTAACTTCAGAGGTGCCATGGGTACTTTTGATACTTTGCTGTGGATTTTTGCAGAGAACATTTACATGTTCTCTGCTGTAGGAAACTTCAGTATCATAAATAATATTTACCTTTCTCTTCATTAAACTAACCTTTAACTGAGTGTTACATTAATACCAATGTCTTCTCTGTATTTAATAACCCCTCCATCCTCCAAGCCAAGTTGCTTTTGAGTCCTCAGAACAACAGATTTATCAGGAAAAACCATCCTTGATCACCACTCAAGCCTTTCAGCTCCCCACTGTCATCTACTCATCCGCAGCCTGTGGCTTTCAGCTGTTTTGCTGGCGTTATGCAGGGTGATGTTGAAAGCTTCAATTAAAAAAAAACAAACAAAAAAAAACGAACTATCTCTGTGTTCTTTGGAACCATAAAATCAGTCCACTGTGCTATAATCTGTCTAATCTCACAATTATTTTCCAAAGCCTCTATTATCAAACCCCTTCTGAGGAAGGCCAACCTCAGGCCTGAGGTTCTCTCCAAAAAACAGCAAATCTCCTACCTCCTGTTCTTATCCAAGGTGCTGGAAAAAGTTTCAGTCTGTTTTTTGCTCATACAGTCAGCATTTGTAGGTCTAACCATTGACATGGCAGTTGGTGGTGGCTTCTCCTGATTTCTCACTCTCCTTAATCTAGAAGCTGTTTCTTAAAACTTTTGAACACTATATTGTTCTCAATCACGTGTAACCTGTGGTGTTCCACAAGGTTCTGTTCATGGACCTCTTTCTTTCCTTCATTTTGTATTTGCTTCCCCTGAACTCTGTAATTAGTCAGGATGGAATCTCTTTCTGCTGTTGATGAGTTAATGACACAACTCTGTTTAAGGACAGATTAAACCCATCTTTTTTCTTCAGGATCTTTATCAGCATTTTCAACTTCAGTATCACCCTTTTGCCAATTCACCACACTCTTCACCTGCCTGGAAGAGATGTCATTAATGATTCAAACTTTCTCCAGTAAACACTATAGGGCTTACTGCTTACACTCTGCATCAGTTCTAATCACTTTTCATAACTACCATTGAGTGTCCAAATTAAGAGGCTTCCCTAGATAATCTTCATAAAGTTCACTGGTTCCTCCTTTAACTACATCATCCCTTGAAAATCTATCCATCCATCTATCTTCTCTCACTTATTCTGTCAGGGTCAGATGAAGCTGGTGCCTATCCCTGGCAGACTAATGGCAAAAAGCAGGTTATACCCTAGACAGGTCGCTAGTCTGTCACAGGGCAACACAGACACAAAGACATACAATCACGCACACATACAAGGACAATTTAGAGATTCCAATTAACCAGTCATGAACATTCATGTTTTTGGACATTGGATAGAACACAAATACCCAGTGAAAACCCACGCAAGCACAGGGAGAACGTGCAAACTTACAAACTCCATGTAGAAAGAGCAAAGGCTAAGAATTGAACCTGGAACCTTCTTGCTGTAAGGCAACAATGCTGCCCACTGCTCCAATGTGTTATTATTACATAAAATTCTTTTTAACTCAGTGTTTACATTTCAGCTGCACAGTTACAAAACTAAATCTAAATTTATTCTCTGCTTATCCCAAATATAAGTTCAAAGCTAGAAAGCTCCACTAATCACACTGAATAGTTCCCTCTGAAGATGCATTTATTTAGAAAGAGGACTTCTATAGTAATAGCAATGTAATGTTTATTCTTAGGAAGTCTGACAAAGTGGGTTATTAGCACACATGCCAACTATACACCAAGATCCTTTATATTCTTTAAACCTGTTTGTTGAATACACTTTATATTATTTTAGAAGTGGGAATTTGTTGTTTTTTCTCAATAGAAAATGCTTCTGTTCTGTATTATAAATTAGATTTATACGGCAGAAAAGTGTTTTGTGTGCTTTTACATTTGACAGATAACTGCAGAGAGTATGCTTCCTTAAAAATGGCTTTACAGTATATCACATAACAACATCTTTCAAAAGACACAATTTAGTAGCTGCAATCTCGAAGTCTGCAAAATTACTTGTCATAATGTAGAGCCAAGGGTCTTTGAACAGATAAACACCCTGGTAATGCTAAGCACAAAGGGGACTAATCCTATTTAATTCACTTCAGTTGATTTATATAGTACTAATTAACAACAGGGGTCATCTCAACACATTTTACAGGGTCAATTCAATAAAATCACACAGGCAGATTGGTTGATAGCTTTATATCTAAGGAAACCAAACAGTTTGCATAGCTTCACCAACAGAATCCATTCCCTCTGGATCTGCACGTAGCAACAGTGGATATTTGCTTGCATAACATCAGAGAAATACTCTCTTTTAACAGGAAGAAAACTTCAGCAGAACTAGCATCTCTGACAGAGTGAAACAACCACTTTTCCTATTTATGTTACAAGCAACAATGGTAAAGACGATAAAGAATTGTACCTGTGGGTTAACTAAAATGTATTAGTTGATCTGATTTGATAATTTTTGATAGTGGCAAATTGATGTCAGGAGTGTTGTTTCAACCATGTTCAGCCTAAATGTAAACCCATACCATTACACATCCTCTGAAAGCCTGTACCACTCAAATAAGTCAGGTTGGATCAATAATTAAATTTAATTTATGAAGAAAAATGGCAATGATCTGTTATTTTTGATCAAGTTGTTTGCTGTTGTTTTTTCTGCTATAGTTTATCTTCTCTAAAATATCTATTTTGATTGTTATTGTTTTTGCATTCACAGGTAGTATTCTGTATACCTTCTTTGTAAAGACCTTTGTAAAAAGTTATCTGAGCTGCTGGTTTATTTCTATTCTGAATCCTGACAACAACAAGGCATTTCCTAGCAGAAAACTGCCACTCCCTTGCCACTTTGTGTTCTTCTGATAGTTCTCTGTAAATCTAAGGATCAGTCATGCATGAAAATCCCAGTAGATTAGCACTTTTCTGAAATACACAGATTAGCCTGTCTGACACAAGCATTCAAAGTCACTTAAAAGTCCTTTAAAACTCCTTATTGTTGATTCTGATGACCATTTTAAATCTCAGTAAGTTCTCTTACCCTGCTGAGATTTCTCAAATGCAATAAATTGCTGCCATGCGATTGGCTATTTTTACATTTACTTCTGCTTGCAGAAATGTTAAAACCTTGCTTTTTTTCTCATTAACCTGATACTTTTGAACTCAACTCCCTGATCTCATCTTTATCTAGTCAGTTTGTGCATGTCTCAAAGGTGAGACAACTCCACCACTGTTGGAATTAGAACAGATGAGATGTATATCATCATGTGGCTCCGTTAAGTCCTTATATGACATTTCTGGCTCCAATTACATTTGTCAAGAAAATGGGGTCAATTTATCAAATCCATAATATAAGTGACAATTATATGAATGAAATGTTTGAAGTAACTGAAGATAAGCTTGTGCTACACTTGGCGAGTCCCCAATCACAAACCTTTCAGGCCTATTATTTGAGAATGAATGGCATATTTAGCTCACTTTCTCTCTCCCTTTCTTGCATTAGTCACGTAATTATCTTTTATCAATTTTCCTTTTTTCCACCAGCTTTGCTCAAAATTAATATGGATGAATGTTGTATAGCGCAGTTTCTTTCAATAATGAAAAGGCCACAATTACACAACATAAATTAGCTGCCTAGTAGAAATGCTGATGTTTTACTAACTTTATGGTGTAAGTGAAAGTTAATAAAACTAATCTGGAATCAGAGCTCTGATGTTAGCCACTGTGATAGATTCAATTTAACTTTACAACTGTAATCTAATAAAAAGGGCTGTTGATGGAAACAATTGTTAAAGATTAAAGGCATTAAATACTCCACATGTAGTGACTTTGCCACCAGCTACAGGAAGTTTATTACAAGCCACTGTTGTTGTAGCTTTTCTATAAATAATGAGTTCACAACCTATTTGATTGAGGTTGCTTTATCAGCAGCTGCGCTTTATTTTCTGCCTTTAGTTAATTAGTGATTTTGATACATTAGCCAGCAAACCAAATTGCAGTCCAAAAGCTATCAAGCTGGAAACAAATTAAGGCTAAAAAATGAGGACATTAGAAAACATTCTGTGGTACACTGCTGAAGGGGGGTGTGGGAGGTGTGTGTGTGTGTGTGTGTGTGTGTGTGTGTGTAGTGTGCTGGGTGTGTGTGTGTGTGGGGGGGTACTTTGTGAGAAATGCTACTTTACTTCAAAGTTACACAACAGGAAGTTTTCCCCCTTTTATTTTTATCAATCACACAGTCTTTCACAGCCAAAACAAATTCAGTTTGGAGGATGAGGCAAACAAAGCTGTTTCGAATTTTAATAAGGTTCCTAATTAGATTTGATGATAATGTTTTAGTTTTGATCTGCAATCACAAAAAAAGGCAGTTTTGCATTTTGGCTGCTCTGGTCTTTAGACCAGATCTGATAAACAGACTGTCCATTTGGGAATTCTTCAGAACCTCCTATTGGCCAATGCACCACTGCATTCAAATGTTGCCTTTTATACCTGTGTATTATTCTCACCTGTTTGTGAGAGCATGTGACTCAGGATGTCTGAGTTTTTTTTTTTTGTCCAGCTGTTGTCAAGTTTGGCGTTGCAATCAAGAAAGCTGAGAGTAGATGAGCAACAACATAGGGACAGAAATAGTTCACTGTGATCTGGCATTACTTAGAGAGGCTAATAAATGTATAGATTTATGACAGTAACTGTGAACACATACAGTTACTACATGCTGTGATTGGTGGTGCAGAGCTCTGCAGCCCTCTGTAGATATTAATAGGAGACACAGTGAACCTGAATATGCACATTTAAACAAACATGCATGCCTAAAACTTTTAATAAATACATATTTTCATTGCTCTGACGCAATGTTCTACACTAGACAAGTTTTACACATAAATATTTTGGCAATACAAGCCCTGGAACTGGGCTTTCAAGACAACATTGTTAAGTCAAAATGGTTTCATAGCAACCAGCTATAGGAAGTACTAAACACACAAGTGAAAAGGCAGTGGGGATGTAGTCTAAAGAGGTAAGTACTAGTGCATCATGTAAGAAACTGCAGACTTACATAAATTTGGTTTCTTAGTTTTCTATGGGGGTTAAAAGAGTTTTGAGGACATTAATCTAATAACATTTAGAATTGGGCTGTAACATAACTAAATGTGGACAAATTGCAGAACTGTGAATACTTTCTTGATGCACTGTTCTGTTGCAGGAAACATTTGATTACGCTGTAATCATCAATGTAAGCAGTATAAAATGCTTGAAATATACAACTATATGTGTAATAAACCCATAAGTTATTAGTTTCTCTTTTTGAGTTCTTGTCTTTTTGACATCCTTAAATAAAATATCTTTTCTATTATATTATTTCTTGTTTTATTTACATCAGTGCATCTATAGTTGAGAATGTAGTGATTCTGATTGTCAGGAAGAAAAGTAAAGACTGAGAAAAATCTAATTGTAAAACTTCCGATATAAATACTGAGTGAACATGATGGTTTCCAATCCTACATCTGTATATTTTACTTCATGCACTAACACAAACCATAATCATAGACAGCAGGACAACCTTCATGATCCTATTATTGCACTTTAATATAGCTCTGCCCATGCCACTTGTCCATAATAGTACACCCATGCAGGCTCATTGTGCTGCCAGGACCACTTATAAGATCCCTGCCTCATGTGCAGCTCCTCCACCTCCTCACTCTCTCTTGCCTATGAGCCAATGCAAATTACAGTAACAACTTGGACGTGAGCATAATCTCAAGTGGTGCGAGCTGGGCTCCACTGCAAGGCATGCAGGCAGATGGAGGCAGAGACTTTGCCAGGTCTCTTTAGGGGCTCCCACTCTTTCTACAGGATGGTAGACAATGAGGAACTGTGGCTCATAACCAGCCATCGTCTGCTACTATCATGTGCTCTGCTTCCGTATGGAGTATATGCTGGTAAATGATATGCATGGAAGAGGGACTCTGTATGGCATTGCTGAGAGAAATGCACAGATGGACACATACTAGGAGTGTTACATCATGAGCCACTTACTGTGCTAAGCAGAGGGTAGAAACCTGAGGATGGGCGTACAGATTTTGTTGAAAGTGAAAACACTCCATGTACCTTTATGAAGAGGAAATAATAAAAGCTTTTCTTTTTAGATATGGTGTGTGATTAAAAATAATACTTTCAAAAAGCAGATGACTACAAATTTTAAGGACTCCAATTTTATTTTCCAAAAATGTTTTGATGAATTCAAACAGTTGTAGTTTCCAGAAATAACATAAAGAGGCTAAAACATGTAATGAATATTTGTCAAGGCTTTGAGATAATTTTAGTCTTTTTTTGCAGCAGCATAATCCTTAATATTTTTTAAAAAACACTTAAGCTCAAATCATTTTTTTTATGCAACTGTAAAATAAATTCCAAATGAAGAAATCACTGCCTTTAAACAAAATCATAGAGATTAGAGTCGATGTTTGCATGCTGTCAATACTCTGTTGAAGTCCCTATGACAAAAAACCAGCACTTAATATTTTATAACGATTCCAAGGGTGGAGCATACTGAGAGATAATTGATGGTTTCTCTTTATACAATGTCTCCATCTTGATTAGATCAGTGGTCTCAAACTCCAGTCCTCGAGGGCTAGTGTGCTGCAACGTTTGGATCTGTTTCTACTTCATCACACCTGACTCAGATAATCAGTCCTTTGCTGTGCTCTTTTAGCTAGCCTGTAGTACCACAAGACAGGATCAAAGGCAGAATGGAGAAGGCCCTCTCTGAAGAGTATGTATGTATGGATCGATGGATGGATGTCATGATACCATGCCTTTGGAAGGCAAAGCTGGTCCACAGAGCCTCCACCATTTCGTATAGTTGTTTTATGTTTGTTTAATTCCAAACCCACTTTGACTATTAATAGCTACAAAGCTTAATCATTTGAACAAAGTGCATAGGCACAGTTAAGTACTTTAACTTTGAGCAAAGACTATATGTTTAAGTTTGGGATGTAAGAGCACACCTCTAAAACATCTATTTGGCATAAATAAAATAGATAAATAGTATTTAACATTAATTAGCTTGGGTGAATTAAACATGGCATATTTTGTTATCAGTGCTCATATTTATTTTACCTCCCTTACCATACTTACTAAACGTACACTGCGTAAGAACTAATAAGGATCCTCATACAGCCTATTGGGAAAGTGTCAAATGTTATATTCAGACCCAAAGGAAACAAGAAGTGAGGTATGCATAATGAAAAGTTGAAAGTAGAGGAGGAAGGCAAGAGATGAAGGCAACTGATTTTTCAATCGGACCAAATGGCAGGTATTTGTCAGAGCTACCGGCTCTCACAGATGTCAGATTTTTTTTTGTTCCTTTTTCTTAATACATAAGGTATTGACTACTCTCAGGATGGAAGCACCATTTCGCTCGATATAACAGAAAGAACCTCTGAACAGGATTACCAACTATAGCTTTGAGTAAAGAAAAAAATGTAAAACATTTTTTTGTTTATTGATTATTCTTTTTTATTTTAAAGACATTGTTAGGCTCATCTAACACTGTGCCAACGATACTTCGACTAAAAACCAGATGAATTCTAAACATCGCATTCAATTTTAATGAAATTATAATATAATATTACAGTTACAGATATGGTTTTTCAAAGAATATAAGTGTGAGAGATTTATATTTTATTTTAATACATTTTAAACATCTTTGAGAGGAGTCCCAACCAATTTGTCTCTGAATGTTAGTGAGACTTTTATGTATAAACACCCAAAACAAACTCAATTTCACTGAGTCTAATTTGGGGGTCAACTGCAAGGTCTGAGAGACTAGAATCGTTCCCGTTCTGCAGTTTGCAATAACCCTCAGATTTCTGCAAAAGAAATGTATTAAAGTGAGCATTTTGTCTTTTTTGTTTGTTTGTTTTGTTCTTTGTATTTCAGCCCTGCAGTAAAAGTTTAAATCAAATTGTTATCCACCTTTTGTTCAGAATGAATAAACTGTAGGAATTGGGCATGTCTACATGAATCACTTATTTCTTTTTTTCAGTCTTTTTTTGTTTGTTTGTTTGCTCAAGGATGGAGGCTTGTTTATGCTCTCAAACATTTACTGTGCTTTTCTTGGCAATAAACATAAATGGATTTTTAAACTCAGTTATGGGGCCTTGTAACTAATGAGGATACTTAAGGGATAAAGTTGCACCTCCATGAGTCATTAAGCAGGACCTTGAGTATTTAATGTGAAAACCAGAGTTCCCAAAGACAGACACATGTAAAAAGAGGCACAAACAATGTCCCCTTTCTCCCCTGTGTGCCCTCATATAACAAAGATTGTAAAAGAATATGACTTACAAGGAAATCAATGAACAGTGAATCAGCTCTGTGTCAAGATATGGATGGTTAAGTGATTCAGTGTTCAATGTGTTTGCCAACCCTGAGTGCATCTGCACAAATAAAAAGATATTTGGCTGAGAGTGAAAAGCAGAAAGTGCTCCAAGACGGTGAGCACAACTCCCCTGGAGCTAGGCGTCTGTTGTATCTGTGCTTTGCATGCTCACAGGTGTGTCTCATTTACTAAATTTTCTATTTAGATTTCACAAAGATGTTTTTCTAAGAGGCGGCACAATGCCTGGGTGTGTAGCCTAATTTCTTTGGATGATTAGGGGTGCGGTAACAAGTATCAGGTGCAGAGATGATATCTTGTTCGAAAGCCTCAAGATATCCCTTGGCTTCCACTTCACACCCACTGTCAGAAATCTAGGTATTTGGTATTCCAGAAAAGACTTGACTGCAAGATTCAGATTGGTTTGACAAGAGAAGCAGATCTAAAGTCACGAGACAGGAGTGGGGAGTGCAGATGCATGTGCACTTGAATTTTAAGATAATACCTTGACCCCATCCTTGCTCTTTTCCCTATTGGTTATTAAAAATAACATTCAGAGCATGCATACAGAACAGCATTTTTACAGCTTTTAGGAGCATTAATCTGCACAGAGAAAGATAAGCGGATGGAGAAGCTGTTCCCTGGCTCTCTTATTGCCCTCAAACTTGACAAGTAGGATTAAGCAACACTTAAAAGAGCAGCTGGGCAAATGCCCAAAGAATACATATGTGCACACAAGCATAGATGCTTTTTTTCTGGAAAGGCCTAATTTAACTGTTTAAAAAAACACTTAATGATGGGAATGAATGTTTTTTGGAACACACAAACAGCAGGATGTCAAAATATGCAGAGTTATGCGGGGTGCTGTAGATGCTGCTCATTAGGCATACAATGAGGAGAAGAAAGGGGAAGTGTAGTTATGTTCATCGCTGTTACATAAACTGGGTAATTAGCTTTACCCTGGGTTCCCCTTTGAACCAGAAGAGACCAAGTGGCAGCCATGATATTTTTTGTTTTGTGTGTCAGTACCATGCATATCCAAACCAAGACCACTTATACCCCAGAAGTTCTGACCACAGAGGGTCAGGGGCACACAAAACATTACAAGTCTCAACTCCTTAACCATTTTCCCAGAGGTAATCAGAAGCTTTTTACTAAAACTCTGCAATCAGTAATGTAAAATCAGTGGAAACAAATTGGATACGATATAACACTGAAGCTTTGGGGAATGACACTTCCATTTTGCAAAACTTGGTCTGAGTATACAACACAGATGACATCAAGATAGTTTTTGTTCTTCACATCATAAAACTTTCCTTCTTAGCTTATCGTTGTCTGAAGAGACTGTAAAGAACATTAACTCTATTCTGTCATGCACAGAGTTTTCTTTTCTGTTTGTATAGTTCTCTACCATGCAGGAAGATATCTTGAAGTGCTGCAGCTTTTGTTTAACTTCTCCAGAAAATTTTATAGCATATCTTTGATACAGTCAATTACACAGCAACTTCAGATTGGAGCCCATTGAAACTACATATGGATTGGATGAGCAGAAATACATAGCTTAGGGTGAATAATGCAATAGGAAAAAGCTTGTTAGTTATTTAATATGTTGGATGTTGTAGTTATTGGTACGATATTATTGTAGGACCGTTACAAGTTCTCAGCAAAAGTGTAGACTAGCACTACCTACCTACTGTCACCATGTGACTTTGTATAAGTATAAGTTATTACTATGGGCTCCTGATGTGAAGATACCTGTTGTGTATTTGTTTGAGATTCTTATTTTGAACGAGAAAGAACTTATTGGCTAATTATCCTGGCTGGCAAAACTTGGTCTTTAAAGAACCTCAAATTTTAAATAGTTAATGTTGTAGAATGATATGAGCACAAAAAAGAAAAAAAAAAACAAGTGACCAAGTAACAAACACAATTTGCAAGTTCTGGGGAAATACCTTAAATGTCTCATCATTAATTACTTAGGATCAAAGTTTACATCTGCTTTGGAGATTCCAATTAAGTCTAAGCTAAGGGAAATTTCAGAGCCTGGATTGCATTTCATTAACTCAAGTAAAATAATAATAAAAAAATCCCAAAACAATTAGTTGGAAGTGTACATAAAAACTGTTTATGTGACAAATTATTACATACAATATATTACATACACCAATCATGGTTATAAATCTCTTAATAAATAAATAAGTGCTTTTGATTTGTTTAAACCATTTTTCCTTGGATGATCTTCATTAATAAACTTGAGCTGATTTTATTACAAATTTAAACGTAACATAGATGTTTAGTTTTTAATCCACTTCTCACTAAATGATTTGATATAGCCACAAACCTAATCACAACCATTAGGTTTTGAGAAAGATCTGACCTTGGCTGTACTGAAAGTTTACTAAAAGGGGAGAAAAAAACGTTTGCTTCAAGTAGATATATTAGGCTCTATGTATAATTTTGACATTGTGCAGATTAGAAAAACAATCCACAGTGAATTAGTATTTTTTCCACCAACTCTTCTTCTTTTTTTTCCCTGAAGATATAAATACCACAATAATACAACAACACGCTTAAAATGAATTAATAAAACCTCAAACTAAAAATATAAGTATATGAGATGTTCTTTGCATAAATGCATCAAGGTAAAATCATAAAGAATAACACTGCATATTTTACAGAAAACCCCCCAAAAGCCAAACTATTTATCCTGTTTTAGAGATGCATTCTGTCTAAACCAGTGGTTGCAGTTTAAGCAAGAACAATTAAAAATGAATAATTAAATGTAATTAGCCAGATGTAATCCACCCACCTTTCTTATGCACACCACTGTAATGTGTTATATTTCAGAATAAACACCCATTCATTGTTCACATATTCTAAAACAGCCGTTCATAGATCATTTTTTCCATAATTTCCTTTAAGGTAAATATTTTCTGTCTTGAACAACAGAATATAATTGGAGACCTTCATTAGGTTGCAACAACAATAACTTGATCCGTTCTTTTAGCAACTATACTTTCTTTCAATGGTAGGTTCTTATACTGCCCCACACAACCCATGAACTAACATCTGCTGACTCACCACTGCTGTCACAGCATTTTTAGGATATTTTTCAGGTACATAGGCCCACTCTTGGTGCAAAAGTGCTTAATGATAATATACTGATGTTCAGACAATAACTTACTAAATATCAAGCCCTGGTCTCCATCACACGTTCAGCATCAGCATCCTGATTAAGCAGCTGTCAGAAAGTCAGGGTGAAGCCAAGGACTTGAAATCTTGAAAACCCCTAAAGGACAAAGAAACAATAGAATGTGCCATTAGACCTCTATACTCAACACAAATACCTCAGATTAGACCTTTTATCTACAAGAATTACTAATCACTTTTGAAATTCTTCAAAAATGCATATTATATTTTTGAAGAAATCTCATATAAATGAACATAGTGCTTGAAATAGCCATATGTCACAAATATAAATACTGAATAATGCTTGAAGCATTTATGTCACTTTAAATGCATGTGGAAAAAAACAGAGGGACTGCCAAGACATCCCATAAACTGAATCTAAATAGATGGCCTTCCAGGCTTTGAGCAGAAGAGCCAACACTGTTTCTTCCCTAGCGACCATAAACAGAGACACCCTTTTAGAAATGATTAATCAAAAGTAGTTCTGAAACTTAAATTCCTATTTTCTTTTGTGAATCAAATTAACATTAGGCTTCAGAATTAAAATTATAGGCTATGAAGACAGTATTGTTAAAGCACGTTTGATTTAATGATGATTATTATTATTATTGTGAAACCAGAACATAAGCATCACACTTTGACAAATAAAACAAGAAGGCAAATGTGAACAATCCACCATCTTTTTGTTTCTGATCATTTGGTAGGCCTCTCTATATACTTCCACACAATATTTAGGCAAAAGAGGCAACGTTCCTTAACAAACCAAAAACATTGTTATACATTCATAATCTCATTGACTGAGCTCGCTTTTTCTTTTACTTGGCAGCTTGGGGCGCGATATGAACGCTGATCGGATTATGAAACAGGAAAAGAAACACAAGCAGCTGCAGAGACAGCACCGAAAAACACAACCAAAGATCACGCAGCTATGATTGTGTATCCTGTCATTAATATTTCCCTGCATCATTGTTCGAAAAAGAGAACAAATTATATATATAGTGCTGTGAAAAAAAATGTATTTTAGTTTGTCAAAGTATTGAAATGCATCCATTTTTCATCTTTTCTAAATTTTCCGCTCATGATGGGATTTGTGTAAAAAAAATCTGATAGTGCCTCTGGACAATTACTGCATGCTTTAATGTGATAGTATTGCTAGTAGATACATATACTGATAAAAACAGGGGAAGATCTCAAGGAGTTTATTTTTAAATGCAGCATTCCTCCTTCCTTTTTTTTTTTGCCTTTTATCACATCCAGAGGAAGGTGATGCCAAGGTTGGTTTCTCACTTGTCCCAAAATCTCAAAACATTTGGTGTGATAGCTCTACTTGCATTGCAAAGGCATGCAATCTGAGAGAGATTACTAGATAAGTCATAGTTTTCTTCAGTCTTTCTTCCATGAAAATACAGAATTCTCCACTCAGGTTAAAACATTACTATACTACAGTCTGTATTCTGAGTGAGACTCTTAAACTTTGTCACCTTCAGTTATTCATATGGTCAGTTAAGTATTTATAACATGAACCCTGTGTTTTATTAATACATGATCTCAATCCACTTCCAATTCCACTTCAATTTTAGATTTATGACAAATAACAGGAAATAAAAGCGATAAAGTAAAAAGTGTGGTAGTTGATGGTGTTAAAAATAGATAGAGGTTCAACTTTTTCGTCTTTTTGTCAGAAGATGCTAGTTCTGTTTTATGTGCTACGTTTTTCCACTCACTGTGTAAAACGATCCTCTGTCTACAGCTTTACAGCCACATCATTTGACCTCTCTTTCTTTCTATTTCCCCGCAGGTTTTGGAGGTACAATGATCCACGGTGGCACACAGTTCTGGCCAAAGGACAAACTCCATCAAGTCATTATCCATCAGAAGGATCCCTTCATATTTGTGCAAGACGAAGACAGTTGTTAGGAAAACAGTCATTCTCTTGTTCTGTCAGCTCTTACTCAACGTGCCAACAGGAGCAACTGAGACTTCCGTCTTTGGCTGCATTCTGTTGCAGAGAAGAACGACTGTGGGTGGCATCAAATAGGGAAAGGGAAGAAGTAAGTCCAGCACACCAGCTGGGCTAGAAGAACAATGAACATATTTCTTCAACAGTAACCTCAAGCCTGAAATCCATCTTCACTATCAATGAGTTTATCAAAGATAAAAATTGCTGGCCTCTGGAGCTAAATGTTAGGAAAGTTTTCATAGTTATTTAGAAACCCTTCTTCTAAAATAAATAAATAATTTAAAGAATAAATGAAAGATCTGGGGTAAATGGTGGAGGTATTTGATGAGGCAGTAGTTTTAATACGATGAGTTAGTAGTTTTAATAGAAAAGGTAATAAAGATTTAAAAAATTTTCAGACACAAAAACACTAAACCTTGTCGAGATTTAGAGAATTGTGAAGTTATTATTTCCAGATTTACCCTGTTCTATTTTTTCAGTGTGAGATAATGTCGTAATGGTGACATGCCATTGGAAAAGTAGAAACAAGTCGTCAGAGCGCAAACAGGAAAAGAGCCAATAATTGTGTATTTCTAAAAAAACAGGGTGACATGAAGAAATAGTTCAGTACTCTAAAAGAGACAGTTTGAAAGGTTTTTATAATTTTAAGCTTTGTTTTTTAACTTATCTTTAATGGGTAAATCCTAACATTTCTTTAACAGTGGTAAATTCAGTATAGCAATATGTAATAAAATATACAAAGTCTTTGTCCATCACACTGTGTGCATGTCCCAGGAGGTAAGAGCTCTGCTGAATCATCCAAGTAAGAGAACCTTGCAACAAGAAAATGGTGTAATCTTCACAATTACGTCCTTTAAATCTAACTGCAAATGAACCATAATATCAAGTATATCCTGTTTTTCTGTTCCAAAAAGTCTACAATTTCTATTCAGTCTAACTGTGCTGCCCTGATGGGTATAAAGTCTAAGTAGCTGTTACAGCTTTTAACACTGCTGCCCTGCAACATGGAGATCATAGATTGATCCCAGCATGAAGCCTTTCTGTGTAGAACACTTTTAGGATTGCAGTTTTATTTTGAAACTGAAAAAACTAATCAAATGAAAGATAAAATAATTTAGAAGATGATCCTTTGAGTGTTTTGTGTTGAGCTGGTTAGGAGGAGGGTCCATCTAAGCACATACAGTATCATTAGTGTCATCAGTATAGCATATTTTATAAATGAAGAAATAAGACTTGTTACAATTATCTCCAATCTCCTCTACCTGTGGTCCAGGTGACCTGCACACCAGCTCTGTTTCTTTTAGTGTGAGCGTGTCTATAACAGGAAGAAAGTGCTATGAAACAACAGAGGGATTTTTTTCTTTTTTAGTTAAAAATCTCATTCGCGTGACAGGTTGGACTGCTATACAGTTATGGCCCATGGTCTCTACTTCTCCATCCTTCTAAATCCTAAATAACCAATATATATATAAGAACTTACCCATTTTTGAGTGATTGCCATCCACTGACTAAACACTGACTTTATACAACCAGAAAGGAGCAACAGAATTAGCCTGGTGGTGGAAGTAAATCGGAAATGCCTGTGAAAACTGTTTTTAGCAATCATAGTTTGATACACTTTAAAGTTTAAGCAAATGTACACAACCAAAATAATTGTGAATTGCTACCTTTGCTTTATTGGGTAAACCCATTGTAAACCCATTTTTTTTGTTTGTTTGTTTTTTACACTACACACACATCGGATTTACCACTTGTCAATAGGGAATACTGAGCGATTTAATAGTTTCATAACAATGGGGGTTAAAGTAATTCTAAGCACATTCCTGAAATCGCAACCTATCAAATAGTTTCCTCTTCTTGGCGACTGTGGTCATTAACTCCCATGTCAAGAATTTGATAAATGAGCTACTTTTTACATAAGATCAAGGGCACCGTATGGTGAGGTATCAATTATAGCACCGCACATGTTCATGTTTTTTACAGAAGCATACCTACAGCCACACACTAATTCCATAAGTAATAGGGATTCAAGAGAGCAATACCCAAAAACACTGAACTAATGGGATATATGTCACTAGGTGTGGGCTTAATGTGATTATATAAATGAGATTTATCCTTTTCATTCTGATGTCTCACAATAAACTGAAGATTTAACCACAAAATTGAGGTAATTATTTCAGAGGAGCACTTGTTTTTTCCTGAGCTCCCATTACGCCAGAACTGTGATAAAATAGTTTGAAGGAAAATGACTTGTAGAAACATAATAATTGAATAATTAGCTTTTTATTAGCTTCTACATACCTTTGCCATTACTGGTCAAGCAAAAATGAATTGACCGTATATGTGTGTGCTTTTCCCAGACAATCGATACTCATAGATCTGTTGATGGTGAAAGAAAAGGTTACCAGGAGAACAACAGGGGCTAAATGAAGAAGATTGAATTGTCATAAAATCCCCTTATCAGTGCTAATTAGGGCTGGTTGTGTTATGCCACTGATCCACCTATTATTTTCCTTTAGCAGGGGTTGATATTTTACATGATTTTACTCTAAAAGTTTAAGAAGATAGACAAGAAAAGTTTTGCACATTTTGATAATAAATATTTACCTCATAAAAAGCATATAAACCACCCACAAATACAGACAGCAGCAACTCTATTAGGGAACCATAAATATAGATGGTCTAAAAATCCAAAACCCTCATCTAAATGGTGATAAATCTGCAACAAATCTAGCTTTTTTGTGGGAAATACAATAATACTACCTGTTCCTTTATGTGAGAGGCTATTGCAAAGGATGAATAGTGAGGCCTGCCAGGAATTGCAGTAGTTTATCAGTTTTCAAACTTCACAACTGCATATAACAACCACAAAGTGGAGAGATACAAGTGATAACAGACTGAGCAAAAACAAAACAAGATTGTGGATCTCTTCAGAGATTCATTTCCATAATGCTTCTAACATATATGATAACAGTTTAAGGCTGTCAATAGTAAATACAAGCCCAATGATTTCTCTCAACATATACAGTTATAAATAAAACTGCAGCATTTTGAATATGTATAGCCAAAATAGACACCATTATTGCAAAGAGAATTTGTTTTTCAGCTTATCTGTTTCCCTGACAACACTTATAGTTTTGCCAATCAGATTCTGCATAAATTCATTTGCTATGTTTACAATTAAGACATGATTGGTTCCACTACAATTTGTGTTCAATTGATTGCGTGAATTGATTGCTTTTGGACCGGATTCTACTTCCTACATGTGTTACATAGTTGTAATGGATTATGTCTCTGATTTATGTTGACATGCTCAAACAAACCTCATTATTATAACAACTAATGAGATAAAGTTAACACACATAGTGATCACATCAGACTCCTTCATTTTTTAGGCAAAGGGTTTTTTTTTCTAAACACAAGATTAAGACTAAATGCTAAAGTTGCTAAAACTGCCACTTTTTCAAGCTTCAATCAATCAATCAATCAATCAAATTTTATTTATATATCACATTTCAGCATCAAGGCATTTCAAAGTGCTTTACATAATTAAAATAAAAACAGCATGTGACGCAAA
>JAUZNJ010028293.1:0-16190 GCA_034780135.1 Jordanella pulchra
GTTAAGACTAGACTGACTTGATGAGATAAATGGAGTCTGGTGTGCTACTGCTTGAGTGGAAAGAAAACCAGCAGCCACGCGGCCCTTTCTGGAACCACTTTGACACCCCTGATATAAACAAATTAAAGTTCCTTGATACCAGGGAAAGTTATACAGAGTCTGAAGCTTTCTCTGACTATATGATGGATCTCTCCCTCCCCCACCTGTTTCTGCCATCTGCTGCTCCTAAACTTGTAGGACAACAAATGTTTGTTCCAAGAAAACACAGACATGTTGCTGGATTTGAAGAGCGCCACCTATAGCTTTATCGAGGTACACATCTCTGATACCTGACCAATCCAAAACGAGCTTCAGTTCAAAAATCAAAGCCTATATGCAGCATTTTTAAACACAGTCTTCAGTAAATATTAGTTGACGCTTCGTTTCTCTTTGTTTTTATCATAATTTTCTTCATGTAAGCTCAAACAATGCATGTTTTAATTCTTCTTAATCTTCTTTATGTCGCCGTCTTGTGATAAAAAATTCCTGGTATTAATCCAGATATCTTAGAAAACATGTAAATCTCCAGGGAAAGGCCTATCAGGGGCATTACAAAATGATGTAAAGCAATTAAAGGATAACTACAGTACAGTTGGTTTGACTTTAACCACATGCAGAGATTATTCAAAGTCTTTCCACTGTCTCCATGTTGGATCTTATTCTTCTTAACTGCAATGTCTCTAAATTAATTTCCTAATTAGAATAAGATGAAGGCAGATGGTTCTTGTTTGAAGAAGGGATTTTCAGGATGAGTGACAAATGGGTTTGTTTATTCTTTGCACCTTTTAATGTCTCTATCACCGCCGATGTCTTTTTGCTTCGCTGCTTGACTCTCCTGGTCACACCGAGTGTTGACTTAGCTCTGAGTGGGAACAAGACACCGGTGGAACAAGCCTCTGTGTCCACCTCTCCTGGGGTTGTGTTTGTAAGTGCTTCTTATCAGCGCTGTCACATTTATTGGCGTGTACACAAAGCACACTTCAGTGCAGCTGTGCACAGAACTCTGCTGTAACGACGTATAATCCGCCGGATGCATGATCCCTACATGCAGCTGAAGTTTGTTCTGTTTTAGGAGTTGAAATCACAACTGTGAATCTTTTTAACCGTCATGATTATGCAGGAGCACCTGTGAACATTTCTCCTTCTGATGGATCTATCTGATGTAAAGTAGATCATGTTTATTCAGCGTTTTTAAACCAAATACATCTGATTTTGGCATCAGTTCTTTCTGCTCTGGTTTTCAAAGGTTCTGCTCCAAACCCAGAGATTCGTTCCTCAGAATTCCTCTTTTCAGATCCAAAGATCCAGGACTCAGAGCAAATGCCAACTGAAACTCTGGTGCTAATTTGCCATAAAGTGTGTTGCTATGCTGTTTGAGTATCGGGAAGAACAGGAGCATCGAGCTGCCTTGGAAACCAGTGTTTTGATTGAATTTAGGATGATACTTTACATACTCTTCATATTGCTGTTGTTCTGATCCTTTCCTGTGACCTTCTGGTTTTCACCATCTGTGCTCCAAACAGGGCTATAAATCCCATCTGGATTTAGAAATATTGATCAGCAGTCAAAAGATGCAAATGATCAGCTGCCATCTTTGGTCACAATTTGCCATCATGGAGCCTCTTCCTGTCCTGTTCTTTGTCCTCTCAATGTGCTAAATCTAAATATTACATTTATATTTAAGTTAAATGTATTTTTACATCCTACATAAATATATACATGTTATATTTATATCTTTTTTAAAATCTATTAATTCCTAATATTGATTTTATAAATAATAGAAAAGTGACAGGGAAATTTATTTCTGCCACATTTTTACATACAGAAAGCTAAAAAAAACATCCAGTTTTATGCTTTTTGACGGCAATAAATCAGAATTGAGTCACATTTCAATTTATTCGGGTAAAATAAAGTATATATAAGTGTTGAAAAGATTTGCGTTGCAAACTGTCACAGTATATACTGTAAACTCTAACGTAACATTTATTTTTTTACATCCCAAGTTGGGCATAAAGCTTTATGCTGCAAAGTAGTTCTGCACAGAAATCTTTTATATGGCTCAGACAAAAACACTAGTTTGTTGGAGCTAAATCTCTTTTTTTTGGCAGATGATATTCAAATTTGTTTGAAACTTGAAAGTTACAAAATCAAGATGTGTTTGGTTTCCTCCCAGAACAAAAAGGTCACATCACTCTTAAACCATCCATTCAAAACAAGGCAGGGAAGTAAACATTTTCAAATATAAGAAAAATATCTTTGTCTGAAATGGGATGAGTCATCAGTGCACAGGACATCTGTTTGCTGAGGTGATAAATCCCTTGTGTGGATTAACTGTTTGCCTGAACTTTGGTTCTGACTGTGTTTAAAACTGACTCCAGCACCAGGCTTGAACTGCATGGAAAGAAAGAAGAGCATTAGACCCACAGCTGCATAAATATAGAAGGTGCAGTGATTAAAGCTTCTCCACTCAGTAATTTCCTCATGCTGATTTTTTTCCCATTCTTTCTTTTATACCTTTTGTTCTCCACATCTCCCCACTGTGGTTCTTTTCCCATCACCCATGAATAATCCATTCACAGCAGCCCGCCTGTGAAATAACAAAAAGTTCTGGACTTTCAGTATAAATCTTCCCCTTTTTTTCTTCTCGCTCTGTTGCTGGAAGCAGTTTACCTCTGCAAAGTTTCTTGCTGAGGATCTGCGTCCTCAAAATGAGCTGCAGAGAAAAGCTGTTTTGTGGTTCTGGAAAGAACCATAAAAAGTAGTAGGTTTGTTTTAGGATGTTGTTCTTTGGCTTTTGTGTCACCAAGTTGCTTCCAGCTCTGCTTGGCCTTTCATTAGAAATGAGAAACTGGCAGAGTAAAAAACTTAGAAAGAAAAACTTAATGTGGGATTTTTTTAAACATCCATATGCAGGTTTGGAGGCACAGATGCATCATAAATATAATGCGTGTAAATGACTGTCATTGAAAACCGGTATAAATAACACGCAGTGTCACAGAGACATGCATATGTGCAACGCATCAACAGGGGGGAATAGAGAAAATGAGGGGGAATAAAAATCTCACAGAAATATGAAGCAGAAACAGCTGAGGGCACCAGATGGAAGAGAGAAGATGGAGCTTAAAATGCAGGTCATCTCCATATGACGTGAGCAGGCACAAGACGGGCATTTTCACCACACTTTTAGAAAACATCTGTCAAACTCTGGATGCCAAATGTGCGTGAATAAGAAAACAGCCATTAATTCAGTTCCATTTTCAGACGTGAGCAGATCTGCCGTTTCTAGAACGGATCCTCATTTCATTACACTTAAATGTGATCATAAATCTGACTACAGTTTGGTTTTCATCTGGTCCCACTGGTACAGCAGGAAAACATGGAGAAACACAGACCAGTAAAACCAAACCATACTTTTTTCTGCATCACCATCACCACTTTTCCACAGAGCTTTGCAATAAAATGGTATTTTATGTGTATAAATTTACTTATGAGTGTTTCTTATCCACACATGGTGTAACGTATAGGATTAAATCCATACAGCATTACTAATATTTGGTTGGGTGTCTTTCACCAAGAAATCCGGACCACATGTTTTTATTTGCCATCAACCAGCTGATAAAATTCCTCCGTCTGGATATTTTACTAGTAAACTTGGCAGGAAGTGAGGAGTTCATTTGGACCGTTTGGTTTCTTGGCATGAACAGAGCTGTTGGCTCACTTGGTTCACAAAGTTTAAAAGCTATCTCACAGTAATAAATTTCAAAACATTTTCATTATGTTTGCAGCCAAAAACTCATAAAGTCAAAGATGAACATTTTTCATTTTGTCAAAATAATGAAATGACTCGCATGTTTTCAGAGCTTTAGCAAACAACCTGTTTTATTGACTCTAAGTATAAAGTCAGTAGAAAAGGTAACTAAGGTCAGATCTACTCCTGGTTTTTGGTTTGGATGCTGTAGACTGTGAACACAGTTGAATACATCTAAAAGCATTTCTGTACCTGAAACAGCAAAATGTTGGAATGAAGGAACGTCTCAGGTCGGTTTGTTCTGGCTTGTGATGAAAGTTTAATTCTTCTCTGTGTCACACAATTACATGTTTTCCTTTCATGGCCCAAAGCTCATAAATGTAAAGGTTAAAAGCATCTTAGGGTAAACTTTGAAAAACTAGATAAGCAAGTAGTCATTAAATAAGACATAAGGTCAGTAGGAAAATGTAACTGTGGTCGATTATGTTAGACTCTCAAGGTTTTTCTTCTTACTTTCCTATTAACTGGAGAGCTGAACATTTCTGCTTATTCTAAAACCAAAATCTATGACTCTGCTCAAACAAACTGGAATGAAGAAATCCACCAGGCCAGTAGTGAACTTTTCTCTAAATCACTATTTCCTGATGCAACACAGATTCCCTCATGTTTGGTTGGACTTAAAGAATTGATCTTTACCTTCTGCAAACCTTTTCGTCTGTTAAATAAATCATGAATTCAACAGAAAAAACACAAACGCGTTTAGATTTTTTTGGCCCTCTGGGAAAGAAAAAGATGAATTTACTCAATAGTTTTTTGTTTGTTTTGTTAAAGTTATCCTCAGCAGATTCTTTTCTTAAACAAAAACTCTTCAGCACCTACATGTCATAAAGTTTTGGGTGAAAAACAGGAGAACCATTGAAATCTGTCCTTTTTTATCAGTTTCTTTTGTGCTTCCATATTTGAAGCTGATATTTTATTGAAATATTTGTCGGAAATATTAACTGTTGAAAATTGGAATCCGTCCCTTTTATCAATTGATAACTATTAAACTCATTGATCCCTTCAGTTAGTTGTAATTATTTCAATTTTATTACAGCTACTAAAGGATTTTTTTTTTTGTAATTAGAAAAACAAGAATCACAACAAAACGGCATTTCATCTATTGGCTTAAAACATCTATATGTCTGGTTGTTTGTTGGGAGGAGTGAACACCAGGGGACAGTTGATCAAAAAGACTTATCTGGATTAAAGTTGTCTGGATTTTAATTTCCCTTTCTTTGCTTTCCAGTGTCACGTGTTCTTTCTTATTTAGCCCAGGTATTCAAACTAAAGTTGGATCATCTAATCCTAATCTAAACTTCCAGTTAACTAAATCTGGATAAGATTTAGTTAAGATTTAGTCTGGATATGAGCATTTATATTATACAGCAATTCCCACTTAGGGCTACTAAGCAAAGAGAAAAACGGGTTTATTCAGTCTGTTAACAGAAACATAAACACCTCATGGTCATAATCCTCTGACCAGCCCTGACAGCTGCTGCACAAAAAAATACACTTTGTGTGTTTTTAGACTAAAAGGTTAAATTCAAGATTTAAATTCTAACCTTGAAACCTAAAAATAACAAATATTCATCCATGTTCTTTTATGGAATGACTAAAAAGTTGAAGCCTCCAGGATAACCTTTGGTTTGCGGCAGTTTGGTTGAATTAATGTGTTTCTCTGTGAGACGGACCTGAACCTCTGCTCCTTCAGTCTCTCATTCAAGAACAGCCTGATAGGCATCATCACTATTATCTCTGTTTTAAAATTAATTCAACTTGTGCAGACCAACCTTCCTCCACAGTAGCAGTAAGAAGATCAAGTTCCCTCGACATCAGCAGGGAGGAGATCACTTTCCTATTCAACTGTAAACTGGTGCAGTTTACAGTTGGTAAACTGCAGGAAAAGAGGTCATCAACCTCAAATACTTGCCATTGGAACCCAAGGATTGTACAGCAAAGTTCGCCTGTATTGTCTTTTACAATAATGACATGGTGTCAGGGAGCAGGTGTGGTGGTGAGGCAGAAACCAGGATGCAGTGCAAACTGAGGTTTTAAATGAGAAAAATCCAAACGTGTACAGCAAAACTGAAAATCCTCCGGCCAGGCAGCACGACTTAACAGAACAGCGGTAGCGCTGGACATACGAGAGGCAGAGTGGCAGACAGGCTCAGACAAACTCAGACACCGCAGACTTCTAAGACAAGGACCCGACAACCAACAGAAGACACAGGGGGATTTAAATACACAGGGAGGTAATCAGGGAAACGAGACACACCTGGGGGTAATCAAGGGAGGACAGGACGACACAGAGAGCACAGAGACAACAGGAAGCTCAAAAATGAAACACAAAACTACAGATCATGACACATGGAGGCAGAGGCGCCTCTCAGAGATGAGCTTAATGGTAGACCTGGAAATAAAAGACTCAGCAGAGACATTTTCTCAGAATGAGAGATTGATTGAACAGTCATCTGTTGAAAAAATCATTCGAACATTAAATACTAACGTTTCTACCTTAAAGTAGAATGTTTTTTTAATCTTTTATTTTGAAAGGCATTGAGAGGATTATTTTATCTCTACAGGCCTTTAATGTGAAGTAGTTGGTATTTCCGACTCTATAGTTTGAAAAGCAGGTGAAAATGTCACCTAAATTCCCACCTGCTTCATGATTTTATTTAATTTCAGTCACATCACAAACTGCTGTCATCTGAATAATCAGCAAGTTTAGGATAAGTATATGCAAGTCACTGAAAAAAGATCCTAAAATTGGTAAAATAAGTGTATTTGCCCTTAAATTAAGCAGGTTAATAAAATAATCAGCCAATGGGAAGAGTATGTTTGCCCTAAAAATAAAATAAATATATATTATACACTTGAGATAATGGAGGTGGGGTTTTTTTATTTTAAATATTAATTTTCTTATTTCATTGGTAAACTGATTTACTTCCGACTCAACTTAAGGTAAAATACACTTATTTGAAGAATAATTGACTAATTTAGATTTCAGTTTTTGCAGCATTAGATTTCGATTTAGAATTAAACAAGGATCAGTTTCTGTGATCTAATCAGATATCAGCTTACTTTATTGGTTTTTATTAACCTGTTTCCTAAAGTTCGTGGACAATCAATCATTTTAAATCCGATTGGATTACCTCTGAGCAACTGGCTCCAGGTGTAGACTGTAAACACAGGGTCTGAAGAAGACTGGTTCTCAGAGGAAGCTGCGGCCATCTGTAAGGTCAGAGCTTTGATGAAGATGTTTCTACATAACGCAGCTCAGATGCAGAAGGTGAACAGCCTTCAGCACATTATGCAGCCTTTAATAAAGGTTGATTTTTACTGGCTGATGGAGGCGTCGATCCACTTCACAGAACAAAGGTGTGTGCAGGATGTTAGTAAGTGCAGAGTGGGAATTTAAATATCGCTTTATCAGTTCATAAAGCCTATATTATAGTACATCTCATCTCTTCGCTTTTCTCTTCCTCTTTCTCATCTACTTCTCTCTGATCCTTTCTTGGTCGGTGGTCTCTCTTCCTCACCCGCCTTTATTTTGGTCCTTTTGTGGTCCCTGTACTGTTCTCTGACCTTTTTGCTTTTCTCTCTATTGGATGCACGAATTGTGTATTTTCTGTTGCTTTTTCTGCTTCACATACACTTACCTGCACACTGTGATGCACTCACACAAACATGGGAAACCACTGGGCTCTGTACTCTAACCGAGCTGAAAATAGCCTTAAATTTCACCTGTATTTAGCTGTTCAGGAGGCGAAACAACAAGGAAAGACAAATCCCCACAGCTGAAGCTGAAAGCCTTCTCTTGCTCCACCTTTTTTGCCTCATTTTCATCCTTGTCCTCCTTTCAGTCTTTATCCCCCCCTCTGTCAGTCTCATTCTAACACTCAGTCTGCCTTACCTCCTTTATCTAGTGCTGGAGATCGTGATCACTCGAGCCAAGAAACCCACACAAGCATGCCCGCTAAAATACATGTGCATGTGAACCGACACCCACGTGCAGCTGCACAAAATCATGTTTATGACACAAAGATGCAGGCCTGCGAAACGCTCCGAGCTGGCAGGGTTGTCAGATGGCCTTGGTCTCTCACATGCAATTTTGAAAAGTGACTTCAGAAAAAACAAGATGCTGTTAGTCTCCTCTCTCTCTGTTAAATATGTTAGCATGTACAGCTTTTTTTATTTTAATGGCAGCACAAAGGTTGAATTGAGTTGTTTGGGTCTTTTTTTTCTGTTGTTGTTATTTCACTGCTAGGAGCAGATCCTGTCTTGGAAACAGCAGGAAAAAATTCCCTGCAGTAAGGCAGCTCAAATAATTCATGCAAATTTTGCAATCAATAGTTCATATGCTGCACACATAACAGGCTGACCATCTGTCGGAGAGAAGGCAAGGGTTGAATTTAAATGTGGAGCAAGCAAGGGGGTAAGAAGGCCGCCGCAGTTTAACTTGGAGATAATCACAGCGCTGTCAGGCGGAGGTGCAGATCATGGCAAACATCAGCTGACAGATTTTATTTGTTAACAAACTAAAAATCAGGATCCAAATGGGCTTTGATTGACTGACAGCTTCTCCAGTGTAATGCCTTGAATTCAGAGTGATGCTGGCAGGATAGCAGTCCTCATTAAATCAGTGAAGGAATGTATGAAAGACAGGAAAAGCATGGAGAGTCAGTGCTGCAGCATGATACATCTAATGTTATGAACAGTTAAATTACTGCTTGAACGTGGGTTTATTTTGTGTGTTAAATTAATCTGTTTAAAAACATAATCAAGTTAATTCCATAGATTAACCCTGTAATACCAGGATCTGATCAAATGGAACCAAATCCCACCAGGTTCTCCACAGATCCTCGACAGCAAGCAAGAAGGTTTCTGATTAAAATCTTCACAGTGCAGCTACTCCTTTAGTTCAAATTTCACAAAACCCTAAACATCCATTACCCTCTTTTTTTTTTACATTTCATTGCATTACAGAAACTATTTACCTTTTACTTCGATAGGACTCTCTGCGATTAAGGTGGAAATTTGTAAAGTGCAAAGAAAACAAAAACTCTCTCAGAAACAGAAACTGAAAGGTGTGGCATGCACATGTTTTTCAGCCACTTTTAATTTTACTCCAATAAATACATTTCAGTGCAGTCAGATGCCTGCAAATGTCTCCTGATTAACAGAGTCCATCTAATGCAGCATAAGCCAGATGGATATTGTATATAATTCAAATTGAACTACAAGTATCCATCTGGAAAGCCTCCTGTGGAAAGTGTTCACAAAAAGGATTATGTACAATTCTTTGAGCTGATTGAATAAATTATTATTTGCTTTATTATTATTAATATTGCTATTATTTAATTTCCCTTTGGGATAAATAACTTATTTTTGAATTTGAATTGCATTAAACTTAACTTGAGGAAACTTGATTGAGGCCACATATATATAAAAATGTACCTGAACTATTTAACAGTGATGCCTTGGCTGCATGCTAGGAGAACTGCTGTGATCATACAATGCACTCGGATGTAATCTTCCCATCACTATAAGGTGTTTGCAAAACCTCATTAGCAGAGATTCAACAGCATAAAGACTAACTCGATGCTAACGGCAGCAGAGTTTATTCTCAGTCAAAGGTTTCTTTTTGCTCACACATGCCTAGAGGAAAGACACTGTTTAATTATGTTTATTATTCAAGGTTGTGGACCACTTAAAGGAAAATAATCCTAAGAGTTGAACAACTTCTAACTTAGTTTGTGTTAACATTTAGTGTTAGAGGTATTTGGCTGAAAGATAAATATCTGTTGGAAAATTGTTGAACAGGAAGAAAATAAAAACTTTCCAGGAGGATGACAAAGTAGCCTTTTCAAATACTTAGACAGCATTTACTACTTTGATACGAAATGAATATCCATTGTTTAGCTTCTTTGAGTGCTTGAAGATGTTTTCTTTGCTCTAGATGATAAAACATTCCTGCACAGAAAATAAGGAAGGCAGAAGAGTGCAGTTGGCTACCCATTGTATAGGAAAGCTCACAAATTCTGTTATGTTTCTCAGCTGTTTTGAGCCAAGAAACATGCACAATATCTGTAAGGAGGCTGGGGTGATCTATTATCACGGTGGTTCTGGAAAACTGAGGTCCTGGGTGTAATTTGGGGGATAGTAGTACAGTCATCAGGATTCGATGCAGGATTGATGATGAAAGCTTCAACCCAAGGCTACAACTTGATCATCACCAGCACTGGGCCAGTAGTCTGCAAATTAAGTTGCTATATAGGAAAGTGTCTTTAGATGAAGTGTTGTAAACTGGCATCATATAAATAAACTAAATTAAACTGAAATGAATTGGAGCCTGTTTTCCTAAACCACTTTACATTAAGGATTCCCATAATAAATACTTTATAGATAGATTATTAATTCATCTTTGAACAATGAATGCATCATTTATAAGTGTTTATTATGGATTCAACATACTATACATATTAAATAAATATGTTTCAAAATACGTATTGTTGGGTCTAAACTGTTGAATATAAGCAACCCTGAAATAACTATTTAGTTGAGCAGATGAGGCTCATTTGACACGAAACTGCTCAGTTTTCTGTCCTTACTTAATGCATAACCAACATTTATAAAAGAGTTATTAATTGTCTATATATATCTCTGTATAAGTTATTCATTGGCCATCTATAAGGAAACCTAATGGTAAAGTGGTACTGGTTACCAGATGATGAGTAGTACACCACCGCCATATTGCACCTATGTTTTTAAGCTGTATTTGTAGAATGGATAAGGAAGAAAATAGGAAGGGCCAATGATGACCACTGAAAAGCTCTGATTTAAAATTTTGCATGCATGATTATTCTTGACAATAACTGCCATGGTACCCTCAAAAAGTGCGGCTGCAGATTGATTGGATGCTCAGTGCAGAGCGCAGAGCTCTATACAGAACACCCCTTAGGCTGCATCCTCTCACTGCTGATTAGGTGATACAATTCAAACTGATGGTTGAGGTGCAAAGATTTAAAAAATTCAAAAAAATCTGCAGATCGTAAAAGGCTCCTGGAAAAATCCTAAAGTCAATAAAGTAACCCTTAGAAAATATGAATGTAAGAATAGGCAGGAAAGCAGCTGGAGAAACCTTTTCTGACGTTAACAAAAGTTTACCAGCTTCATGATGCCTTCATGCTGTTTTCAGATTTTAAGCGGGTTAAGCCCTATTTAATAATATACACCAAGTGTCATATAATCCTCACAAATTCTAAACTTTATAAGAAAAAGTAAACAGGATATTGGCTTCACGTTTCCTGATCTCTCATCTACCGGGGATTAAAGAACACAACTGCAGACAATCTATGTTTCTGATCTGAAGTCATTAATAAGATTAATGTGTAAACAAAAGAAAGCTTAACCACTTTCTATTCATCATGTCGCAGAAAAATACAAACAATATACAAGGAAGATCTGTGCAGGTGGGAAACAGGCCTGTATTTCAGATATAAACAGTTGTTACACAAAAATTGGTGTTTTGAATTATTGAAGTCATCAATTGACAAGTGTAAGATTTTAAATTTAAAGAGAGTATAAAGCATTTATATTGTGCCACGAGGAATCGGAAATGCCCTGTTTTGAAATGCTGCAGACATGAGGGGGAAATGTGACAGATGTCTGTGTTTGTGTGCCCCCCAGTGTTGTGTTTTTTATGGCGGTCATTGCATGTTTATGTGCTGGAGCTGCAGTACGTGGCGCACCTGAGGCGCTTCATGGTCTGCTGGCTGGAGAAAACATTATCCTGGAAGGAACAGGGAGACTGATGGCTGATGTTTGCACATGACACTTTAACTTGTGTTTGGATTTTGTTTTTCCTGCACTGGCCATTGGCAGCAGTACCTGCTTGAAATGCAGCTGCCACCTGTGAAGCCTGAGGTTCCCATCTGTCTTTCTCTGCATCTATTTGTATTTTGCCTCTGTAACTGTGTGATGGTGTGTGGCGTTGTCTTACGTTACTCCTAACAGTTTCAATGTTTTTTCTTTAAATTCATCCATAAGTGTACACTTGCACAACTCGCCTGTGATAGATTTTACATTTTTGTACAATCCCTGAGAGTTTGTCTGAGCTTGTCAGCTGTGCATCCCCTTTCTCACAGCGATTCTGTGCTCGAAAGCCCTCCAGAGACCACAGGGGAGGACAATTTGATGAGCAATTTGTTCTCTCAGGGGCTCCTCAATGTGCCACCTTGGATTTCTTCACCTTTCTTTGCATAATTAGGCTGTCGCCCCGATGTTCTCCTGCTTCATCTCAGATTGTTTGTCGTGGATGGAGTTAAAAATGAGTTTTCTGTGACTGGCACAGGTTGAGAACTGTGATTACAGCTACAAGTTGTCACTTTGGATAGCTTTCACCTTAGGGGCAGCGAGGCCACACTCTTGCATACAAACTTCCTCCAACATTTGCCACAGCGGCCGCAGCCACGAGCCAAATGAGACGTAAATGTCAAAGGAATTGAAGGAAAACACCTGAGCCCAAAGTGGTGCATCCACTCTGTTTCTCATTTTCTCCCAATCTCTCTGTCTTTTACTACAATAAAACAACAAGTGGCCATTTGTTTATTTTTCTATCTCACAAATGTGTTTTTCTAACCTTCCTGGATGCCATCTGTCAGTGGGGTAAAAAGGTGAAGAGAAGATGAATCACAACAACAGCCTTCTATTGTGTTAATGAACCATCTGATTAGCATGAGTTGAAACCTCCTCCTGATGCCGACCTGCTGGCTCTGATATAAACAAAACCTAAACATGCTTCTGCTCACACATAATTCAATTCACTTTATTCATATAACCCAGACCTTTAATAAAAAAATCTGTCAGACCTTCAGATCAAAACAGGTCCAATTCTTATCCAATTACATTTAATCAATTCATATTTAGAATCAATATGCCGACCTGCCACCTACTTCGATCAGGTTTTAATATGATTATATAAAGGGATTCATAAAATGCCAATTAGTGAAATGTTGTCTAAGCAAACCTTCAGTCTGCAGCAAAGTGAAGAATTGATGCTGCTCCCTTTCCTGAGCGGTCCCAGTGGAGAGGAACCGTTCCCTCCAGCAGAACCAGAGCCATCTGCCTGGACCAGCTGCATGCTGAAAGGACAGGAACTGGAGTTGTTTTCTGTTCTCTGACTCCTGAAACTCTGTAGATTCCAGTCAGACGACCACACATGGATTCGTGCCACTTTTTACTGAGTTTTATTGTTCTATTTTGACTACACTGTTTATTTGTAGATGTTTTCAGTGATGCACGAGTAAATATACTTGTCACTATACAGACATGAGAGTCATGCGAGGAAGACCTCCTGTGGAGCTGCTGGCCTAAAGTACCCATCTAGCTAAAAGCTTGAATGAAAACATCCATACATCACTGTCGTACAGTTGGTTATCTCTGGGTCTAATTACTGTAAACGGAAAGAGAGAAGCAGGCTTCTCTTTAGCTCAAAGCTGGCTAAGCTGTCTGTTGTTGTCACCACCTTTGAAACTCTTTTACCACTTCATTCACTTGATTGGGAAGCAGTCAATAATCTGCTAATCTTGTCAGTAACTGTCTCATTATGTAAACTGTAATAACGATGACGTCTCCGTGAAAGCCGCAATGATTTATTGATGTTAAAATGTTATACTTAGCTGCTCTAACTGGTCTAATGAGGGCTGGCTGAAGCACCAGTTAAAGCCATTGACAGAAAGCCCAAGTGTGTAATTTGTTTCACCGTAAAATGTGAAGGATGTTCATTTAATCAATTTCAAAGTGTTGGCTGAATTTAAGCGTGATGACGTCGTTCAGCTTCATTTGAGCTGATGAGAAACCTTTTTTTTAAAGTGGTGTGAAACGAGGCACTGCTCCTTTTCCTGATACATTCTGCTTCATTTTTTTTTACAAATTGTAAACAAATCAAATAAATAGTTTTTTTTTTTGTTTCTTTTTTTCTTGATACAGCAGAAGTATTTTACTCCTTTTCTGATTTCGTCATCATCCTTGTTTGTTGTAATGAAAAGGTGCTGGGGATGATCATTATTTATGTGAGTAATTACATTACTAGAAATCAGTTTTAAAAGCCACGCCCAGGTCTAAATACTGACAGACCTTAGGAATTAGAAATAGGTTTAATAGAAACTATCTGACAACATGACGTAGGCAGAGTGTTTTCAAAAAGCAGCACATCAGAAGAAAATCTAGAGGCAGGTGAAAAGCCTGAGTGATCAATCAGCTGTAAAAAGTTGGAAAAGCTCCAGCTAAAACCGCAGTGAGAGTCACTACCCAGAATTGGATAAAACATTGAACTAGATCTAATTCAGAGTCACATGGAGAGAAAATAAATGACTTTATGGTCCTTTAAGAAACCCAGAAGATTTATTAGTTAAAACCCAAATTGACCTAAAGGGTTATTTGTTGTTTCTACATTCCAGAAATAATTTAATCTCTAGGATTCAGTAAAATACACTTTAATTGTTATCCTTTAAAACATAAAAAAACATAAAAGCAAAGGTTCAGGAAGAATAAAAGGAAGCCTGTCAGACAAACACTGGGTCTGTATAAAAGTACGCCATCTAATCGCAGCGGTCATTTTATCACCAGGCAGCCGCTGCAGCTGCTTCCATCCCTCGTATCTCAATATTAGTTCAATGGAACACGTTTTAGTTTCAAACTTAAGAGCAAAAAGCTGTTTTACTTATTTCAACTGATTTTTTCTGTGGATCTATTTACCTGTTTTTATTTTCAATAGACTCGTTTCTGGAGGCCGACTGCTCTAAACCTTACAGACTCTTTTCGGAGCCGAAATAAATCTCTACAAACTAAAAAATCACAACTCAAACCTTTCATATCAAATAAATCACCAAAATCTGCTTCTCATCTTATAAAAGGCCACCATGATCGTTGATGTTTTTACTCCTCTGACCTTTAAAAGTGGCCTGTGAGTAAAAGATGCCTTCCTGCCACCAACTGGAGTGAAGTGGCATTAAAGAGTAATAAGTTACTTTGATTTTATTCCCTCTTTTTCACACCTATGCAGACCTTTAAAAAGTGAAAACGAGCTCAACACCTTCCATGTCTCTTTTTAATTACATTTTTAATTGGTTTTCCTATCATTACAGGTCTTTTTGCATAATTACCCTATACTATTATTTTACCACACCATCAGACTGTTTCAACACTTCTGGATCAAGGTTTCATAAATGTACGATAAAGGTGTTTATAATGTGTGACTGTGGCGTATTAGTTTTGTTTTACGGCGGTGATCGAGCAATATATATTTATATTTCGCCTATGAAATATATTTCATGTCTCTTTTTATGCTAGATTTGCCAGCACAACAATTAAAGTCTGTGTCATTACCCCCACCCCCCATTAACACCATGCAGCCTGTGATGGTCAAAACTCACACAGACTGTGGCTCTGAGCTGATAATCTGGTTCAGTCATAGAAAGTGGACATGAAAACATCAAACGAGCTGTTGGCTGCAGAGCACAGAGACACACAGCTGGATTTTCTTAGAGCCCCCTTTAGTTTTTACAGCTCCATTAGTCACCACTCTGTCACTGGTGTGACTGTGTGTGTCTGTTGTCTGGTTAAATCCAAACAGTGTCACCATGATGCTCTTTTCTGTTGCTTTAGGGATCAGACTGAGACTGTCTGGCTGCCTTAGTGTTTGTCCTCTGAGGTTGAAGAGCTAATTACTGTCTGCATCCTGCAACTGGAGATTTGAGCTGCCAAAAGCTCCAGGCAGGACCTGCTATCCCTTACCTTTGAGAATAAAACCATCTCCTCATGGGTGTTACATGTTCTGGAGAAATTTTGGCAGTGAGGACCAGGAAAGAGTCTTTGCCTTTAATGTGGTTCCTTTTTTCTTTTTTTTCTTTTTTTTTCTATGATGTGTGATTTGGAGCTGCTTACATCTCATTCCTGCTCCTGCTTATTTTTAAAGCTTTGACAGTCATGCATATTTACTCATGATTTTGCACAGGAACTCCAATGTGCTGGACCACTGATTTAGCACAAATGGCAACTAAAAAACCTTGACCTTTTTTTTTAAGCATCATCCAGCCTTACTGCTTTTCACCATTTCTACTAAAGATTTTATTTTTTACTTCATTCATCAATTAGTCATTTCTTATACTAAGTCTCACAGTCATCATGTGAAAACATCAAAACAATTTCACTGGGATTTACACCTTTAAATAAAGATTGTACAGACATGGATTTTATGGTATAAATAGAAAAACAGATGTTTGTTTTTAGGATGGATGGATGGATGGATGGATGGATGGATGGATGGATGGATGGATGGATGGATGGATGGATGGATGGA
>JAUZNJ010028294.1:0-16189 GCA_034780135.1 Jordanella pulchra
TGTGAAGTGCCTTGAGATGACATGTGTTGTGATTTGGCGCTATATAAATAAACTGAATTGAATTGAATTGAATTATTTCTAGAATCCTTTGCTACCTTAATACTAATGTTTAATGTCCTATTTCTAAAACAAGAAATAATTTGTTGAAGTAACTAATGATGAAAAAATAGATCCAGCCCATGCTTGAATTCTTGCTTCTCTGTTTAACATTATAATTTATGTTATTTAATGTGATATTACTTTGTACAAATTCAACTACAATGTAAATATAGCAAATATAAGAACATAAAAACAGATTCTACCAGAAAATCCAACACATTAACCTAATTAAACAAATAATAAAAAAGCTGTGTTCAGATACTGGTGATTCTGTGGCATTATGTTTATGAGTCAATAACAGATAAGGTTTAAAAAAAATGAGCAGAAGGTTTATATTGAACAGATAGGTTTAAAAGAAGAGGATAAACTTAGAAATTTGAAGGAAATTTCAGAGCTTCTAGGATAACCGAAGACAACCAGACAACAAGGGAACTGAGAAATACTCACTTAAATACAGCTATGTACAGCACTACACATAAAACAGCTGGGTGCAAATAATGAAAAAAAACCCACAAAACCAAACAGGTGTCTTTATATTTGGTTGTAAAATACATCAGTAGCTTGAGATTTTGTCGTATTGAAGCACATGTTCCCATGGCAGCTTTAAGGACCAACATACTGGGTGGTATACTGATGAAACATGACACACTGTTAAAAAACGGTTTGCAATCTACATGAGGTAAATTAGTTGGTGTTCAGTCAGAAATGGGCCACATACTGTGATCTGCCATAAGACATTAATTAATCACAACTACAGCAGGGAACTCTTTTTACTTTTTATGAACTCCAACTTCCTGCCAGTAAGACCGAGATACGTGTGCAACTTGGAGCCCTATTAAATAATCATGCTCCAATCCAGACAACATTTTATTTGTCCCTGTAAATTTGTAAGTTATTGCTTTGTTAGGATAGGCCTATACGCAATAATTAGAAGTTCAATTTAGGCATCAAAAATAAGAGAATTACAAAAACATACAAAAAAAAACAATCAATATTCCTTTTTTTTCCTTCCAAATATTTGATTTGGAAGGAATAATATCCAAAAACTTTTACACCATTATGTCTATTATACAGATGCAATTCAATAAATCAATATAAAGTAAACAATCTGACCCAAAGTTGTTTGTTTAAATGTTTCAGTGCAAACTTCTGTTAGCCTGGTGGCATTGTTTTATGTCATGCACCCATTTTTATTCAATTCAAAAACACTTTTTAACGCTGAAGAGAAACGAAATAATGTCAAACCTGTTTTGAATAAACATGCTAACTCTACAACCAACCACATCGAATACTGAACCTGTCAAATATCATCATATTGAAAGTCGGCCCACTGACATATATTTAGGCTATATGCTGCATAAAACTAAAATCCATAATTTCTATGTTGTCATGTTAATCACAGTAGCTGAATACTGTACTGTGCTCTCATCCTACCGAACCTTTTAAAACATTCATACAATTAAACATTTGCAGATTTTCTCACACTATAGCATCTTATGTGTTATATGGCTGGTATGTTAGATGGACTTTTAGTGTCTAGTAGATGTATGTTTTTGGTGGCTAAGATACTAAAGCTAATGAAAAGTGGTGAGATTTTAACTATAGAGATAATTAAAAGAGATAAATGCCACCTTACATTTTAACACTAGTTGCACACTACTATAATATGCAAGTCCAACCATACAAGGATTCATTTTTTTAATCAAGTAAACATAAACATACAGGATGAAGTTGTGGAGAAGTTTGCAGCATCCAAATATATAAGAAAACTGAATCAGAATGGCACAACTGCAAAGCTACCAAGACAGGGTGAGCCGTATTTCAGGGCGCCTTGTCAACAGTGTGAGCATTACAGGAATCCAAAACTCTATGATGGTGAGCATATGGCTCAGATTTCACTACTAACACATATGATGACCAATTCAAGACATGGATTTCTAAAGGGTTACCCAATAGCAATTCATTCGTTCATAACAGGGATCTATCTCCAATCATTTGGATTGAGCTCTGAAAACATTTTTATATTCCTGCAGGTCAGGCATTATTTCAATCAGAAACTGAAATACCTTCATCTGACCAAGGTATAATATACACATTCTTGTCACTGATACAATTAGTGACCACTTTTAAAATAATCTCTAAGTTATATAACAGATTATTATGAGTCTTCATGAGTCACATACTATTGTGAAAGAAAAAAAGGAGAGGAAAGGGAAAATATTAATACCTGAAGAAAATTAAAAACACATATGTGAAATCCAACATTTCTCTACTTGTTCAAGCATCTGGCAGGAGTTCTGCTGGAAAAAAGTGTAAATCTTCATTACATCAAATCGAAAAAAAAAACAAAAAACAGAGGAGCTACACTGTAAGAAATGTCTGTAAATTCATAGTATAACGTAGTGTATTTATTGGAAGGAATTTTCCTTAATTTGTTTTTACGGCTCTTTCATTCATATGTATCAGAGAGTTCTGACAACTTCACTAACGACAACGGATAACATTTTTGAGTAATTTACATTAGACAAACACTGAGAAAAAAATATTGTGTAATTTATATTAGTTTTTTATAGATTTTTTTTTACAGATCGATCCATGAAAACACAGAAAAAAATCCTGGCAGAAAATTACCAGCACATTTTCTGTTTTTTTAACTGATTCTTTTTTTTTAATGTGGAGATGTGCCATGGATGGGGCTAACCATTTCCATATTTTCTGGAAGATTGGATGAGGATTCATCACATGTGCAAAATGTGTTCTGAATCATCTTCCACGTCTCCTTTGAAACTGTGTATCTTTTTAAAATAAAACCTGATGGCCTTACTACTAGAGATACACAATTACTTTATATTCTACTAGGATTGAGTAAAAGAGGCATTACCAGAAAATGGCAGAAGAATGAAAAACCATCAAGTAAGGATTGGATCAAGAATATACAATAAATTAAGATAGAAATCGTTTATTCTTGGTTAAAATTGCAAATGAACTCACTTTATAGAAACTGGTTGAAACTGACTAAATATGCCAAGCCTACAAGATCTGATTCTGTGTGAATTTACTTTGCAAATAAGAATTGTTGAGCATGATGATGCCAAGTTAAAAAAAAAGGTGCCCTCATCTTAGTGGGTTTATTTTGTTGTTCTGAAAAAAAAAAACTGAAGTGAATTGTATCTCTTTAATAAAAAATACATATAAAAAAACTGAGAGCGTATTCAACCAGAGATCCAGTTAAGAGGCTCATTGTTACTCTGTTCGGGCTGCAAAGATTATAGCTCAAGTATGAGCTTAGGTTGTTGAACAATCCACAAATCTGGTTATTGTAGAGGAGAATCAGGAAGAAAGAGTGTTGAATAAAGCAGCTGACCCTGCAATTTGCAACAAGACATTGAGGTGATGTGGTAAACTTTCAATAAATAAACTGAATCTTGTGATCTATAACCAAAATGCTATGTGATGCCGATAACTAAAACGACACATCGTCCTGAACCCACATTCGCTAAGGTAAAATATGGTGATGGCAGTGTCATTCTGGGGGATACATTTTCTCAGCAGGGATCAGAAAGTTTGTTTAAGGTTGACTGGAAAATGTATGAAGAGCAATTTGGGAAGCAAAGTTGTTAAAGGTTGCAGTACACATGAGACTGTAGTGACAGTTTCCCTTGTGGCTAACAAAAAAAAAAAAGTATTAGAAAGGTCTAGTTAAAGTAATAATCTAAATCGAATTGAAAATTTACAGCAAAACTTCTGGAGGTATGAAAACTACTGTATCCACCCTAGATCTAATGCCACAACGGCCTTTTAAGCCAACTTTGGAGATTTAGCCTCTGATGTCTAATGCTTAAACATGAGTCACTTGGAGTGAATGATGGAGGCGACAAAAAAAACAACATGAGGAAACCATCCACTCCCACTGAGATGGCAAAACTCCTTCCATCTTTAAGAAAATGGTGAGATGCCAACATGGTAACACACTGTGCCTCAGAACGAAGCAAGACTGTAAAGCCATGCACCACGCAGAGCCCTCTACTGCAGAAAGAACTCATCACTCAGCATTTTTTAATTATTTACAAGCCTCAACCACATGGCCCTTCACTCTGAGTAAGTTCTCTCGTTAAAGCATTAGTACATGCCTTGTGCACCTAAAAGTGGATTTAGGTGAAAGGAGGGTGTAGGGTGAATCACAGAGCGCGACAGATTGAGAAACTCTGTTTTGGGTGACAGTATGAGTGGTAGTCTGTTTGATCTTTGTGCTGACAAATTATCAATGTTTTGTGCTCACAATGCTGTTGACAGGGACCATCTGCAGGACCATCTGTGAAGACTCTTCACCTTCAAAATGTGAGGGAGTCGTAATGCTTAAATAAGCACCGATGCATCCGCTAAGCAGGCACGGCTCCAGGACACGCATCGCTAGAGACAAAAACAGGAAAAGACCGTCCAGTGACCAACACGCTACCCTGCTGTTACCCTGCTACAAATGTTGGCTGTATTCAACAGACCTACTTTTCCTGGTTGCTGTGTTTTTCATTCTCAAAGCAGATCATGTCTATGTCAGACACTGTACACAGCAATCAATGGAATTTACCTAAATTCGGTCAAATAAAATGTCTCCTGAGCCTCATTTTCTTGGACTATTGTTAGTTGATTCACAAAGTACTTGTGTTGCAGCCTTTGGGGATCATCTTATTTCAAATGAGAGCTGAGCTGGGTGGCAGAAAATCTTATTAATCGTTTAAACCCCTTCCCAAAAAAGTGCTTGGAAACATTTATTTATCGTTGTAGTGGTGATTGTTTGTCAAACCAAACATCTGATAAAAGTTCCATCAGCCACTATGAGACACTGGGGTCAGGGTTCTTCACACAGGCATGTCCAAACTGGTTGACTGATGGTTGCTTTTATTTTCCTTTTCAGCCAACAATTACAATATTCAAGCCTTGCTTTGTTCTCATCTCTACTTCCCTTGCTCTAGTAAAAACCATAGGCCCAAAACCCAAATGCCTGCTAAACCTAGAAGGTGGGATGACCTACATCACTTCCTGTCTGACTCGAAAAAATAATTAAGAAAAATAATAAAACAAAAGATAAATATAATCAACACTTATTAACCTGCAAATTAACTCTGTAAATAATACAAAAAAATTGAAATGTAAGAATACACTCGAAGAATTCAAATGGATAAAGAAATAAAGAATAAATAGCTCTAACAATCGTTTACCAATTTATTGAAGGATGGATAATAGTGGGTTTATGTACTTCAAACGATAGAATAAAAGCAAAAAGTTAGCTCTCAAACCTAAGGCTTGACCCCGGAAACATATTTTCTGCAACTTCCGGTATGTTTGTGTTGTGCACTCTTATGCGTACAAATCAAAAGTGACCGCATCGATTTCCCTTTAGATTTGACTACGGGACATGCCATGAACTATAACCAACGCTTCCTGTTAGTCGTCCCAGAACGCACGGAGTCATGGGATATTGATGCTCATGCAGTCCCGCAACTATTGGTTCAGCCCACGTGGGTGTTTACTGTTGTAGCCAAAAGGAACCAGACTTTTGCGCGCCGTTAGAAGCTGCATCATAACAAGATGTTTTGTAGTTCAGACGCTGATAATTTCCACAATGCCTGAGGTGAAAAATATATGGTTGTGGTCATCAAAGTACTTCAGTGTGATGGGTCAAACACTGGAGTAAAAGCATTCGGTACATTTGGAGAGGTTTGGAGACGCTGGTGGCATCAGAAGTTAAAAGTCCCATAACTCTGACACTGTTATACCAAGAGGTCTGAAATTTTTTGCAGTTTTTGTTGACATGATCCAGAATAAATGTAATGTAATTTCACATGCCTGCTATTATTACTATTCTAAAAAGACCTATTATTTTCGAGAGAAAAAACAACAACAAAAAAAGTCATCTTTGAACCGCTGCGGTTTAGGCTGTGTTTTAGTCACACTACTCATTTATATTTTCAGAAACTGGAAGGTGATAGCTTTCAAATGATGTATCACACAAGCAATTTAGCCTTACAGTTTCATAGTTATCTGCTTTTCCATTTGGGTATGCAAAATAGGCGAGGATTACTTCAAATTAGGTGGATGTTATGAGGTTAACTGCTCTCAGTAAGAGCCTGCAGCCAGTCTCATATTTGCAGGGCTGATGGTAATTCATTCTAGTATGCCCCAGAGGTAAGCGGTAGGACTCTGACAACTGCTGGCTGATGCATTGGTCAGTCAGGCTCTTTTATTTCCCTCCCATGATCCTTTCCCATCTCTGGGAAACAGGCAGCAGACAGAAGCTTTAAATCAGAAGGACTGCTTGTAAAGACACAAAGCAGCTCTCCCCCCACTGTAAACTGAAACATGCAACGAGGAGATACTCCACATGGTTCAGGAAGTCTTTTTTGGCACATTTCACCTGCGGGTTATCCGACTCTCCTCCCTGAAGATGAACTAGTAGTTACAATACCCCTGGGTATTTCTGAACACATCTCAGTTGGCAGGCTGTTGTAGTCCAGAGTGTGAAATGTTTTTGTAAAAAAAAGCTTTGGTGCAGTTTTTCCAGACAAAACATTATGATAAACATCACCCCCCCAAAAAATGTGTATTTTAGTTGATTTTTTTTTCTTTGTTGTAGTAATGCTTTTTAGTAATAATGCCTCTTTATTTTGGGAGGACACGACTCAGTCGGCAGGTGTATTATAAATGAAGCCTATATTCCTCAATAAAGCTGTTATGAGTTTGATTCCCAATCCTTCACTATTTAATGAATGTCCTGACCCCCTCTGACTCTATCTCTGCTTTTAAGCTGCTAATTAATAACGGCCACTAGTGTCACAAGATAAAAAAAAGTTTACTTAAGCTTACTTCCACCGACATTATGCAATATTTATGAGAAAAATCCATCTGTTAGTCGAACTGCAGCATTGCGTATGTAGGTTGCACCCATAAAAAAAAAAAGCCCAAATCTTTTGCCTAACAGCTTTATGTGGAGGCAGTGTGATGATGTGAGACAGCAACTCCTTCACTGGAAAAACAAGGCATGTCACCGTTGGAGGTAAAATCAATACAAACAGATAAGAGTGAAATACTAAAACTTCATTCTATTAGGGTTGTTGCTCTCCAAGATGTCACAGCTCGTCCCAACAGAGTAGTTTACAGTCTTCCTCCAGAATTTTATAGTGAAGACAATAGACGAACCTACCTGCAGTTTTGACTCAGCTTTTTGGAGAAAACACAACCACTTTGAGTGACTTGATAAATGGGATACCATCCCACTTTGTTGTTCCATAAACTCTGAGCAGCTTTCTCACAGCATGATGCTGCCACTACCAGGTTTCTCCATTGTAACAGACTGATCCAAATGTAAGTGGGAAACACTCAATGAATGGAGCTCAGTTAAAAAAGGTGTTATGGTCTGAGACAAAAAGGCTTTATCGCAGCGTTTGACAAAAAATAAAACAAGAAAGACAAACCGTATCGGTGAAGTATTCCTCTAAAGTTTTTCTTTTCTAAATTGAAGAATTTTGCTGGCCACTTTCAATGGCTCTGCTTACTGCCACTACCACGTTATTAGGCAGCAGTAAAATCCAAATCATGTGCTATGTTATTTTTCCACCTGCACAGTGTGTGTTTTGCATATAGACCAAGAGATGATTACATTTTGTTAATCTGCACATTGTAGAACCTCTTGAAAAGGCTTTGGCGTAGTTTTTGAGAAAATAAAAAGATTACTATTTGACTCTAAATGTAAACATTTTAGAAATCACTGTGAAAAGGTGTCAAATATTGCTGAAGTTTTGTTCATTTACATCATTATAACAAGCCGTCTTTTGTAGATTCTTATTTACTACTCTGATTAGAGCTTGAAAATGAAGCCACTCCCTTCTGAAGCTCCAGCACAAATAAAAGCATTGTGCACCCCCCTTAAAAAATTGTCATTAAAAATCTGCAGAGATGTAAAGTTTGGTTCCCGATTTGTGCACATATATTATGGACAGTGAAGACCACAGAAGAACAAAGTCACCCACCTTTACCAATTGTGGCCATGGTAACAGCAAAATCAAAAGACGACAGTCAGAGTGATGAAATGCTTCGCGTACATGTGTGTCTGTTCATATGTTTCCACGCCTCTGTGTTTTCATGGTACCTGCACCACATTTCAAATCCCATGCAGAACAAGTCATAGCTGGCATAAATGAAACGAGAGGACAGTTATAGATGAAGGAAGACACTATGAAAACATGGGATTATGGGTATGGCAGCATCCAGCTTTAAATAATGCAGTTGATGTGCAAAGCACTTACTCCATCCCTCCATCTTTTCTCCCATGTTTTACCCAAATACTCTGTTTTCCAGAAGCTCCCTGTCCATAATTTGTGCTCGTCTTTACGTTTCTCTTTTGTTCTGTACACCTTTCTCTGTCAACAAAATGACAGGAGGCTAGCACAAAGACAAAGAAATATAGAGAGAGGGGTGTCGGCCAGTACCCATACTGTGGTTGCTCATGTGAGGGGAGGCAGCAGCAGATATTTCTCTGACTGTTCATTCAGTCTTTTCTCCCCTCCCCCATCTAATCCCAGTAGTTAAACTCTATAGGTTGGAGATGGTGGAGGAGAAATACTCGCATTGTTTTCTTTTTCAATTATGACATCAGTGTCAATGATCCACGCTTGGCCTCTCTCATCCTCCTGGTGAAAAAAAATCTAACAATGAAGGAGATAACAACCTGTAAACAAGTAAATTACCTGTCCAGAGCCACAACTAGAGTTTAAAGCTGCCCTGCTTATTTTTGGAGGCTCCCTTGATGTTGTCCCTTTCTAGGCTGCAAGCAAATGAAGCACCAGCATGTGCTTAAAAAAAATCCTGCAGCAACGCCCAGGGACTGCAACAACTCAATCTCCAAAATAACTGACCGGTATTGCTTCCTTATATTGGATCTGTAATATGAAAGCACAGCTTTATCAGGAAACCAGGTTCTTTAAGTAAAGAGTCTCAAAGCTTTAGTTATGTTTTACCTACTCAACTGTGCGTTATATTCAAAGCATCAGCTTTCGGTAAATAAACTTAGTCCAGAATCACAGCACTTGAGCAAACGGTTAAGGAGTCAATGAGCATCACTGCCTCTGCATGAGTTAGGATGCTTGCATTTCATTTGCACAGCTGCTGCTTCAGGTTCAACAGTGGAGCCCCTTATGCATACAGATTGCAGTGCACTCATTCATAAATCTTTCACTCAAATGATTTCCTCCATCAAATTAACACAAGCAATGAGATATATTTCATCCTAATAGCTGATGCACAGCACCTCTCCCTCGCTCTTCTTCTTGAATGAAGTGGTGCATTCATTCAACTTGCACTAAGCAAATTATGATTTTTAAAAAAGCAATTCATAGGATGAGAAGCCATCAATGAGAATGTTGAGCCTACCTGAGACCCGAGCCGTGCCTCTGTCTCTCCTCTCTCGTAGTGCTGTCAGGGAATGATGCAGACTAGATTTCTGTGCACTGCCAGGATCCAGCTTCACATTGATTAATCACCGCGCATGCTGCCACTCACAAAACCATTGCCCCATTTATTTAATTATTTATTATATGTATTGTCAGCGATATAAAGAAATACCTTCTTTTATGTTGCTAAACACACGCACCGTGCATCATAGTGCGTGGGGAGCTGGTCCTCTATCCTGCGTGGAAGATGAAAAGCCCTTGGTACCGTGGGAAGGAAACCCCTGGATTTGAAGTGATAACAGTGTGATGCTTAAGTGGGCAGTCACCACCTGATCCAGTTTTCTTAAGAACTGACTAAATTTATCTCACCATCCAGACAGTACTATTGGGAGATCAATGTCAGTTTAATTTCATAGCCTACTGCCTAAGAAGTTCTCTATACTATTTATATTTATTTAGCGCATACTTATTAGAGCATCTGGAGTGTAACTGAGGGAAAACGTATATATTTTTTTTAATAGAAACATTTTTTTTCATTAAGCACAGTCTTACTGGCAACACCCGTTTGTTTAATTTTTTGGTCCTTTATTTGCTTGAAATGCCATATTCCTGTTCCCACGAATTGTGTTAAAATACTTTCACTTCGTGTACTTCTAATCAAATAAATTGCCTATCTGAAGAAATCCTCTAGCAAAACATTTTCGATTAAGTTTATTTGAAAAGTGGAGTTACTGCGCCATCTAATGTTTCTTCTCTTTATTACATCACAAAACAATCTTCGTCTATTATCTAAACTGTATTTTAATCGCACACTTGACGAATTGGAGGCACAATTTGATACCATAGTAAATTAACTTATTTTCCTCTTCTAATAACTGGTCTTGTTAGAAGAACTTCAGCGCAAATTAAAACTGCCGCGGACACACCAAAAAAAAGAAAAAAATGAGCAGAGACCACTGATTTAGTAGTTTAGTTTCCACCATTGTATTTCCTTCTTTGTAGCGTCACACTGTAATAATTTGCATCTACCTTTGCTCTAAAATATACGTAACAAACTCATGTAAATATACATTATTATTATTACTTATGTTGTTGTTTTTGTTGTTATTTTTATTTATTTTTTTATTATTTCGTTATTTTTTTAAAAATACGATTATTTACTGAGGTAAGGACATAACGACAATGAACATTACACTTCAAGACAAATTTATGGATGCTTTTTATTATTACTGCTAAATTGTTGAATTTCTTTTCATAGCCAAGATATTGGAAAAAACAATCTATATATCCATTAAGGTAAAATAAATAATCTATCCATCGATCGACTCTGTATTCGCTCCCGAATACAGAGGGAACAGATTTCAAGGGAACTATTTTTCTCACAACACCGCAATCTCTTTTGTCACGTGACCCTGACTTCCTGTTTGAATCACCTGACTTCAGTGTTTCTGTTCAAGGGAAAAATGGCCGCCCATCTGTCATACGGCAGAGTGAATTTAAACATATTGAGAGAAGCGGCAAGAAAAGAACTTCGAGAGTTTTTGGACAAATGTGCAGGAAGTAAGGTGAGAAACTCTTCTACAGCCGTTTAATGTGGTTAAGCAAAAGTCAAATACAGGATGTTGTGGTTCGAGGTCTCCCCTTAGCTTCCAGACAAGATGATGATTACATTCAAACATAACTGAGCAGAGGCTTTTCTCTCTTGCAACATAGAACCACGCCTGTGCGTCAATAATCGATATTATTCGCTGCACATTTATTAGTGAAATCACCAGTTTACTCTGAATTATATTCATTAAAAGTCGTTTTTCAATAATTAGCTGACTTCATAGGCTGCCATCACCTGACAGAACCTGGCTAATACTAATTCGCTTTGATATTAATTGCATTCTTCCTTCAACTTTTGTAGATTATAAATGTATCTATTTGCATCCACTTAGGTGTATGTGTATACAAATCTGAAGTCTATATTCAGATAAATGTCCTCTGTTAAGTTGTACCTAGTCAATTTCATTTGGGTCCAAATTAGAGCCTCATTATGATTCTACCACCACCTTGCTTCACATTCCATTTAGTGCCACTTCAGGTTGGAAATCCTAACCTACCATGAGTTCATCAACATGATCTTTGTCATCTAACCATATATCCTTTTTATTAAAAAAGTCAAGCTTGTTGATGGTTTTGGTTCAGGCACTTATTTCTAAACTGGTGGCAATTTGACATTAAACTGGCTTTGCTGTGGACAGCAACACGTACTTCTACTTATTCTAGTTTTTGAAAAGAATGAAGCACTCTAACATTATTCTAAAGGAAAGGCCGTGACTTCCACGCTATTGAAAATGTGTTGTTTCAAAACTGTTAAAACGAATGTTTTAGATTAAATCTCCCATTTTCTAACAGAAGATTAATCAAATATCCAACCAGGCCAGGATCCTCTTGATGGTAGACACTCTTTAGTTTATGTGCATTCTTTTTAGTCACATTTAACCAACTATTTGAATAAGTTTCACCATATGTGGGTTTTGGTAATTCTATAACAACTTCAAACCTGGGCACCTTCCAAAAAACAGCCCAAATGCATCATAAAACATCCTAGAAGAAGATGGCTTTTATCTCATGTTGAGTGCATGGAAACATCCAGCTTGCATAGTAACATGTTTTCATACTTTCAGGCCATAGTTTGGGATGAGTACCTGACTGGACCTTTTGGTCTGATAGCTCAATATTCTCTGCTTAAGGTAAGGACATCAAATGTGAAACCTCCAAACGTTCACTTCTAATTCTGTAGATATTTTAATATATTGTTTTTATTTACCCTGTTTATCTGTTTAGGAACATGAAGTGGAAAAGATGTTTACCCTGAAGGGCAACAGGCTCCCCCCTGCTGATGTGAAAAACATCATCTTCTTTGTCCGTCCCAGGCTGGAGCTTATGGACATCATTGCTGATAATATATTAAGGTGTTTTCCTGTTGGTTTGTTGAAAAGCCTTGAAGTGTTTTTCTGTTGTTTATATTCCAAACATGTCCACGCTTTGTAACATTTGTACTTTTGATTGTTTTAGCGAAGACAAGCTGCATCCAACGCGAGATTTTCACATTCTGTTCGTGCCCCGGCGCAGCATGCTGTGCGAACAGCGTTTGAAGGAGCAGGGAGTGCTGGGCTCCTTTGTCAATATTGATGAATATATCCTGGATCTGATTCCGTTTGATGGTGACCTGCTCTCCATGGAGTATGAAAGTGCTTTTAGGGTGAGATCACCCTGCCTTTACTGATTGATCCACAACAATAATACTTTTCTTTGAATCCCCACAGTCTCTATGTTTTAGTACATCCTCACAGATTTAGGTTTCTATAAATACAAAGAAAAAGGATTATATCAAGTTAATTGACAGACATTTGTTTAGATTTTTTATTGTTGTTTTTGTTTAGGAGTGCTACTTAGAAAATGACCAGACAAGTTTGTACCACACAGCCAAAGGCCTCATGACCTTACAGGCCCTCTATGGTACCATCCCTCAAATATTTGGGAAAGGAGAGTGTGCACGGGTAAGTATTTGTTAGATAAAGATTTGTGCAGCATTTAATCATCAGACTGCATGTTTAGAGACGTGCATCATAGTATTATGATTTTTAAAATATTTTTCTGTCCTCCTTCACAGCATGTTGCCAACATGATGCTGCGGATGAAGAGAGAGTTTGCTGGCATTCAGAATCAGATACTTCCCGTTTTCGATACACTTCTTCTCCTAGACCGTAATGTTGACCTGCTGACCCCTCTTGCTACACAGCTCACCTACGAGGGTCTTATAGATGAGATCTATGGAATCCAAAATGGTCAGAATATGCAATTTTATGTTAGCTTTGAATGATTACATTGGTACAAAATATAATAACTTTTTTTTTTTCTATATTTTACAGGATATGTCAAGCTACCTCCGGAAAAGTTTGCACAAAAGAAGCAAGGTGAAAGTAGTAAAGATCTGCCTACAGAGCCCAAGAAGTTGCCACTGAACTCAGCTGAGGAGCTGTACGCGGAAATCCGTGACAAAAACTTCAATGCTGTTGGTGCAGCTCTCAGCAAAAAAGCCAAAATTATATCTGCAGCCTTTGAGGTAGGTCTTTAGCTTCAGCTTTGACTTTTTACTATATTTTTCTGCTTGTATGACAGCCTAAAGACTTAATATAATTTATAGTTTAGGAATATTTAGGAGTATAATTTAGGAGTAAGAATATTATAAGAAAATGTTTGTATATCTAATGTATTCCCTTTCCAGCTGTCTGTTCTGGCCTTTTAATAAAAATACAAGTAAACCAGTGACAATTTGGTACAAGACTTTAACTATTTTACAAAATTAGAACTCTGAAAAATATTAATTAATACTAAAAAAAAGAGTTTTAAATGAAAAAAAACTAATATAAATAAAAATGTTGCTCTTCTACACTGCGGTCTTCTAGGAGCGCCATAATGCTAAAACCGTGGGGGAGATAAAGCAGTTCGTGTCTCAGTTGCCTCACATGCAGGCAGCTCGAAGCTCGCTGGCGAACCACACTTCTATTGCTGAGCTGGTTAAAGATATAACAAGTATGTATATTTCTATGGAAGCAACCTTTAAACTAAAATATGTATTTGTGTCACTTTTACATTTATCCCATCTGAATATGCAAGGGTACACTTTCAATCTCTTTTAAGTTTTCTTACGCCTTTATCTGTTTTTGTTTTGTTTTTTCATTTTGCTAACACCAATTTCTTTGCATTTTATTGGGAGTTCTTGTAAAAGATGTTTGGTTGAAATTTATTTTAATTTTTCAAGTATCACCAAAAGTCTTGAAATTTGGCCTCTGGCCTTTGATTAGGCCAAACTGCCAACTATTCCATAGTAGGTCTTTCTGTGTATTTAGGACCATTCTGCTCAAACATCAACCCCTGCCCCCATTATGTTAAGCTTCTAACAGTTTTTTCTTTCCTCCAGTTGATTGAATTTAGTTCCAACCATCATTAAATCAATCTAACCAGTTCAAAACTTTGCATGTTTTCCAAACGGCTCAATTTTGTAGATTAGATCAGCCTTCTGTGTTTTCTGCTTGTGTTCTGGTAGAAAATAATATAATGACAAAAGTCACATTCGAAGGTCATCTGAGTCACGAAAGCCAAATAAACCCACAGGTTATTTTCACAGTTCTTTGTGTTGGTATAGTTTTTAAAATTATTAAAAAACTGGTTTTTATAAACAATACTGGGCTTCTGTACAGAAGGTGATTTTAAAAAAATCGTCTTTTTACTTGTATTGATACGAAAACACGAGTTCAAATCTGATGTTTGCTTGTTTCAGCATCTGAGGCCTTCTTTGATAATCTGACAGTGGAGCAGGAGTTTATGACTGGTGTCGACACAGACAAGGTAAATTAAAGCTTATTCTCATACTTGTGTTTGTCCCGAATGAACCCGCAACTCTCCTAATTGTCAGGACAAACTTCACTTTCCAGGTGAACACATACATAGAGGACTGCATCGCCCAAAAGGATCCGCTAATCAAGATTCTGCGCCTGGTGTGCATGCAGTCAGTCTGCAACAATGGTCTTAAGCAGAAGGTTCTGGACTACTACAAAAGGGAGATCCTCCAGGTGGGGCTAGAATGAAAAAAATGTTAACGTTTTAAAATCCTCATTCTAAAATGGTTTCTTTGATGTTTTTTCTAGACTTATGGCTATGAACATATTCTAACGCTGAACAACCTAGAGAAGGCGGGTCTTTTGAAGCCACAGACGGCTTCAAGAAATAACTACCCGACTATCAGAAAAACTCTTAAACTGTGGATGGAAGATGCCAACGAGCAGGTCAGTGAATGAGATGAAAAGAAATGCTGAAGATCAAACTCGTGTAGCTTTAAACAGAAGGCCTTTATGTTGGTGTCCTCAGAACCCGAATGACATCTCGTACGTGTACAGTGGCTACGCTCCACTCAGCATCCGACTAACTCAGGTGCTGGCGAGGCCGGGGTGGCGTAGCATCGAAGAGGTCCTGAAGATGCTCCCAGGCCCTCACTTTGAGGAGAGGCAGCAACTCCCATCTGGACTTCATAAGAAACGTAAGAGTTGGCACTAAAGCAGGGATTCCCAAATAGATTGACTTTACTCCAGGATTCTTTTTAATCTTGTTAGACAATCTGTTTAGATTACAGATAAAAAGGAGCCAAAATACAGATTGCCTACCTCTGGGGCAGGGGATTTTGTAGCTCTGCACCATTTCGATAAACTGATGTATGAAAGCAAGCTGGTAAAGAAAAGCTCAGCCATAAAGTTATAGGGAAATTAAGTAACAGTTGAAGTTTTAAAACAAAACCTCAATACTTGAGCATCTTATGGGCTTCTGTTTAATTCACAGCTAAAAATAAAATTATGTGGCACAAATTTAAACTTAGAAAGAAAACACTAACTAAAGAAACAGCCAGGATGGTCCTATAGGTGGAAGAAGTATCTTCAGTTATGGACTCAACAAATGTGACTTTTTATGGAGCAATGGCAAGGTTTCTGAATTATTGTAAGAAAACACTGAGGTTTCTCCTTTAGGAATATATATATATATATATATGTATGTATGTATGTATATATATATATATATGTATGTATGTATATATATATATATAT
>JAUZNJ010028295.1:0-16189 GCA_034780135.1 Jordanella pulchra
ATACACTGTACCTTCTATTTTACCAACGTTACTCAGTTCTGATTGTGCTTGTTTAGTAGATCAGGTTTGCATATAGTAAAGTTTGCAGGTTTTTTTTATATACGCTCCTTTGGAAGATCAGGCCCTAAATGTGCAATTTGACACTAAATCATGAGCTTCCCATCAGACACCAAATTCATCCTCCTTATCCACCCTGCTTAGACTTTGTATAGAATGGGGGTATCAATCACTATTGTCTGCATGTGTTTGGGGCGACCATCTGGCCATTCCCTGCTGGGCAGAGAGCAACTTTGACCATATCATGTAATCATGCTGTAATCATGTACTTAACAATTATGCAATGATTTGTTTGTTTTTTGGAAGTTTTTATTGTTGGTTGTAATATTTAACTCTTGTAATTGATATATCTGAAATAGTTGATCCTGGGTGACTCAGAGGGGATCAGACATACCCTGACCATGTTTAGGTCAGGGCTGGCAGAGATCTCTGCTGTGTGTGACATCAGCACTCAGGAAGAAAGTCTGGACCAAAGAGACCAACAGGTTCAGGAAATGCAGCAGACCATCATTGAGCCACTCGAACAGCTCCAGCAGGTCGCTGAGGTATAAACATGCTAGATGGGTGTTATTTGGTTGATAATTCTGACTAAGTTATCTTAGTAATCCTCAACTGAAATAAATGCTACAAAGCTTCAGAACCAGATAAAAGGTCTTAGTTAGATGGTTCAAGCAGCAGTGAAGATTTCTAATCAACTAAAACACTTAATGTTAATTTCTCTTTCAGATAGTGGAGGTGGTTGAAGCTGACATTAAGGCCATGGAGAAAAACGTCTCAAAAATAAAGACCATTTTATGCTCGATGGACAATGAAGATGTAACACTGGCAGAACGTCTGTACCACTGTGAGGTAAAACATTAACACAGCTCTGACTTTCCTACGTAAATCCAGCATTCTGATTCACTTCTTTTATTATTAATACCATAAACAGCAATACAGTTACAGTGTTTACAGCAAGTTTCAGGCAGCTTCTATATTTTATATTATATTTAAAAACACCTGTTTACAGTGCACTCTACATGGAAGTGTTATTTATTTCATTTTGCTCCTAATTCACATTTTTTATTAAGAAATTTGAAGTACATTTATATCTGTGTTATTTTTAATTTTTTAACATTATTGGTCAAATCTGATTCCTTTAGAAACATAGTTCCAATTTTTATCAGGTAAGGACCGATTCACTCAGCAGTATCAGTTTCAGTATCAATTGGAGATTTAAAAAAAAGGATTGGTGCATCTCTAGTTATATTAAAGGAAACAGGGCAGCTCTATGACATTAGCTCCATCCTGGATTTGGATCCACAGTTTAGTTTTTTAGCTGAAGAGCTCGAACTTGGTCAACTGGTACCATATCATACATTTCAACATAAATTAACTTAGAATATCATTGAATTTCTGTGTAATCTGTTATTTTGGTACCTTAAATCTAGTTTACGATTGTGTTTGACATTTTTTAGGCGGTATTGACTCAGATTCAGACAATGCAGAAGAGGTTGGATGACATGGAGAATTTGAAAGTGGAGGTCCACCTCCCTGAAGGAGCTGAAGACCTGTTTGTTTTCTCCAAAGCCAGAATGCTTATTGAACAACTGGATGAGGTAGAGCAAATGACCAGGAAGCAAAAGTCTCTGCTAGAGGTATGACTTAACCACCTGAAACCTACATTCTGTATTGAAATGAGGATAATGGTCTGTTAATTTGTAGGAATAAGGACGGTAAGGCCAAAATCATGCTACCGCCTCACCTTAAACCTAAGCTCACATTACAGGCTTTGAACTATATGGTTTATGATGCAACAAAGCTTTAAAACAAAACATTTTGTCTTTATATTTCTTCAGACAATATAACAAAGATCCTCTATCTTGATAAAAAAAAGTTTGTTGATTTGTTCTCCAACTTTCTTTAACAAACACAGAACAAAAGGGAGGAAAAGGAAACAACTGAGAGTGTTGATATCATCCCTGTTTCTAATTCTCCAGAAGAGACACAGATCCTGGAGAACCCTGCTCACAGACGCTTTTTCCAGGTAACAGAAATGCTTCTAATTTAAAAAGAATTGTGGGTGCCTGACAGATAAGTCACTCTTAGGTCCCTGGTCACTCTTGAATCATGTTGGAGTGCACCATTTCTAAGGTCATTTGCTAAAGCATTTGGGGTTCTGCTTTGCCTGTTTTTTTTAGATATAGTAGAACCTTCATGTGAAACTTCTCACAGCAGAGAAACACACTGAAAAGATCAAATCAAAAACAGTCAGAGAAGCTTAAAAGCAGAGTTGGATCCTAGTTTCTCTGCAGTGGACAAATAGAGAGTCTGGAAATTTATTACGCATTTTTCTAGACTGAAAAAGTTTAGAAAATGTTTTGCATATTCAGACTTTATATTAAACTTTTGGTCCATCCGTCAATCATCCATCCGTCCGTCCAGTTTTACTTCTGAACTCAGTGGAAAAGTGTTAAATTATGCCATGTAAAATGCCTACAAAACTTGCGTGGCTTCAGTATTTGATCTTCTTTATCTGATAACTCTAGAGTTTGTACTTCTCCTTTAAAAATGTGTGGAAAAAAAGACTTAACTGAACCCTAAATGTTGCCTGGTGTCTAGAGGCTGAGATTTGACAGCATCATGTCTTGCTTCACATATTTCTGCTCCTGTTCAAAAATGCAAATTAGAAACCATTTATTCACTTGATTAATTTGTATTAATTATCATCCATAAAGTAACAATGAATAATAATAATGTTTCATAAAAACAATGTCATTTAAACCATTAGAGCCATAATACTGTGCTTTTATTTTACAGTAAGTAGTTATTTTTAAACCACTTTTACTATTAAATAAGCACCAACATAATGACACAAAATAACTGAGGGATCAGCAAGGCTACTCACTGTTCCTTTTTTATTCAGCTCACATGTTTGGTGATTCACTAACTCTCATCCCTGAAATCAGGAGGCTTTTGAGGTGTCTTATTCAGAGGAAGAGGAGGATGAGGGAGATGAGAGTTGTCACTCTTCTTCCTCTGACACCCTAACATGCAGTATTCCAGAGGTAAATCTGAGATATAATTAGAACCTGCGTATAATTCTAGGTACCTTTTGTCCTTTTTGTCTTTATTCACAACATTTTCAGCATTACTTTATCTCTTTTATTACTTTTTAGTTACCTATTTCAACCATAAAAGAAAAAAGTATAAGATTGTTTTATTTTTGATGAGGAACAAATATGCTGTTTGGGATAAAAAACAAAGACAGTTTGTTAGACTTTCTTTTTACTCACATCATATTCAATGACTTAATAATCAAATGAAAATAATGCATGTGTTTTTTTGTTACTAACTAACTAATAGATTGTTTGCATGAAACAAAGCTGCACATGACAGGCTTTTATTTTACCTCATAAACCACCTCCTCCACTGTCAAGAGCAGCTGCTTGAAAAGCTTCTCTGAAGCCCTTCCTTTCATCCATACACTCAAAATAAGAAGGTTGTGTGCTTGAATAAATGTGTTGGCTGGGATTTTAGTTGCATTTTCATTTTTTTTCTCCATCCCATAGGACCTGGAGGAGACGATCAACCTCTCAGCTGAACAAAGGGAGGAGATGTCGGAAATAAACCCTCAGAATATTCTAAAGGTAAGAATATTAGAAGCAAGGTGACAGGAGATTTTTAGGTATGAAGTAACACAATAAAGTTTTTAAATTTGTTTTTCAGGAGGTGGAGAGTACAGCTCATCAAGCTGAAAACTATCCAGAAGGACCTGGAAGCAGTGTTTTGTATTTGAAGCCTTGGTTTGATGACAGCTGCGATCCGAATACAGGAACTGAAGCTCCAAAAGCAAGCTTGAAAGAAAAGCTTTACCAAACCTTTACTCCTGAAACGGTGACTGGGGGGGGTCTAAACGATCAACCCGTTACTGCAGATGAAGGGAACATTGCAGAAGCTTCTTCAGCCCTGAAAGAGTCATCACAACAGAAGAGCATTGACACCAGTCCACATATAAACTCCTCTTTGGTGGAAGTTAAAAACACACATCTGATTCCTTCAAGACCTATGACTCCATTTTGTAGCAAGAAAGCCTCTGATGAGCACAGAGATGATGATGACAAACATATATGTTTGTCTCCAACTAACCATTCACGTGTGGTAAGTGGCCAAAATGATGCCTCTATTAAATATAAAGTTACCTTGCTTATGTCTGATGTAGAAATGTGGATACTTTGGAAAAAAAAAACCCTTGTCTGACTTTGTTCTTTTCAGGAAGCTTTAAAAGGACTTAAAATGCAAAAAGCTGTCAATTCAAGTACCGACAGAGGTTTGCCAGAAACTCAAAAATCTAAGGAAGTTTCTGAAGCAGCAACTGGGTAACAGACTGTGAAAGAAAAAAAGGAACAAAAACTGTATAAATATTTTAGTTTAAGCATACTATACACATGTCCTCATCTTGTGTCCCTCAGTTCTCCTGGTCAAGAAGATGATGGTGTGGAGAATCAGCCCTGGAGTCATATTTGTACCCATATTTCCAAAAAACTGAGCTTTTTAAGAAGAGTTTTGGAGAAGCAGCAAAACGTGATCTGCACAGATGATGGAGAGAAAAGGAAAATGGTCAGAAAGTAGAGAAAAAATTATTTTTACAAATAAGTTGTGAAGTCGATAATAAGGTTGATAATAATGTAGATAGTAAGGTCCCTTATTTGCATTACTGTTTAAAGACCTTTTATCCATCTGACTTATTTCTGTGTTAGATTATATTTTTCCTAGTTTAAAGTTTTAAACTATGACAAAATTTTGGGTGCATATTTAAGGCTGATAATGAACATAGTGGAATAAAGCAGGATTAAAAGAAAGAATAGATTATTGTTTTCTCTTTCACTGACTTAGCATGAAGCTCCTTCTTTTTGATTTGGTGCAGGTTTCAGAAGAGATATCTGCTTCATCAGCTCTACAGCAACTACATTACACCACTGCTATGATGGGACAAATCTTATATGAGGTACAGATACAGAGTTTAATAAGGATAAAAAGAAATAATGATGAACATCTAAGAAATGTTGTTTAAATAGTAAGGAAAATGATATGATAAGGACGGGTTATAATTAATTCAACCGTTCAATCAAAGATGTCACAGCTAAATGGTGGGAATTCCACCTGACAGATGTTTTATGATTTTAAAAAAGATATGAGGGTTTTTAACAGTGATTGATGCCTTTCAAATTAATTTCTTATATTTTTTCCTTTACTGTCAAAAATAAATGATTTCAAGTGGGATGTAATGTGAGAGATCAATGCAAAATATTACATAATGGGGATGTGAAAGGAAAATTATTAAATCTTTTGCCAAGATTTCATAAAAGTTAAGAACTTTATAGTCCTTTTAACCTTTTTCTGGTACCCCTAAATTAGCTTTAATACACAGGAACTACTTCAGATGTGTCCCAGGTATTAAATGCAGTCCGGTTATGTGTAATTTAATCACAGTGTAAATCCACCTCTTCTATTAAAATCTCTGAGATTCTTTTAAGACTAATATGCATTATCATTATGCTGCAGATTATCAGTATTCCTGCCTACAGCTGTCAAGACCTACAACGTATGGCTAAGAGAAAACAAAAATATATGAGTTGCATCAACATTTAATTTTCCTTTGGGATAATCCTTGGGATTAAACTATTAACCGAACAGCATCATGAAGCCCAAGTATTATGGAAGGCAGGTCAGAGGGAAATTAAATGCAGGCTTGATGATAAAACAACCTTTTAAGATCTTATAGAACTATTTAGCAAAGGAAAATAAATAAAAAAATCAGTCTGAGAGTGAGAATGAGACATGGCCTACCTTAAAGAAATACAGGTGGAAGTGGAGCGAGAGGTGGTTCTACAAAACATACCCAGAAGTGCTGGATTTGTGTAATATTTCAAAACCATTTAAGCTTTCTAACATTTATAATATAAAGTTTTCTATAAAAAAACTTAAGATTGTGCTTGTAATTGTGTAAAAGTCGTTTCAAAGGGGTGAATCTTTTCTACTTAAGTTAGACCATGTAGATTAGAGGAAAGTGTTTAAAAGTGACTTTCTCCTTTGATAATGATCCCCAGGTAAGGACCTCAAGTTCTCCAGATTCAGATATAAAGAAGAAGTTTTTGGAGACAGTGCAGAGGGTCCTCCTTTGTCTCAGCTCATTAATCCACCTGCTGACTGATAAGCAAAGCTTAGCAGGGAATCCTCAGTTGAAGCTGCTGCAGCTGGAGGTAGTTTTTCTTCAACCTATTTATGCTTTAACATTGTTATTAAAAAACCCTAAAAATCTGTTGTATTAATATTTTTTTTATTTTGTGTAATAATTGTATAATTTTCTTTACCCCATGTTGGATTTCCACTTCATAAATAGCTCTGTTGAGACTTCTTTGTGTCTGTTCATGTTGTATTTTAGTGTTTATCAGCTCAGCTGAGTACTGTGACTGAGCTGATTGGGAAAGTGGAATCGCAGATCAAACCTGCTCTCCTGGAGGAAGAATCAGATGCTCAAAGCTGTTTGACGTCCCTTCAGGAGTATCTTCATACGGTCCAGCTTCTCCTGAACTCCTCCCACAATCAGCTGGTTGAACACTCAGGGCTGCAGAACCAACATCAGGTTTGATATAAATAAACTGACAAACTTTTCCAGAGGTATAATCATGGGTACAAGAAAATATATTTTCTTTCAATTTCATTTAATAAACAAAAACAAGACATAACAGAAAAGTGTGTGAAAGACTAAGTCCATCCCGTTATTTATTACATTTTAGAACCACCTTTGGCAGCAATAAGGACTATTTTGGTGCACTGAAGAGTTCATGGTGAACCTATTGGTCCTCCAGCTCAAATCATCATCTTGTCACCACCATGCTTCACCTTTGGCTTTATGTTTTTTAGCTGATAATTATGTTTGTTTACTACCAAACATTGTGCAATGAATTACAACTAAACATGTCTACTTTGTAAAGATGGCATTATTCAAGAAATATTGTCCTTTTTTTCTGCGAGTACAGCATCGTTCCCAACTGTTTTTCAAAAAAAGCGAGAAATATAGTGACTATTTCCTGTTTTGTTGGAGACTTTGGTGGCAACATAAAAGCACCGATCGCTCTGAGTTTACCATCTTCAGCAAGCAGTGAGTGAGCCCCTCCATCCTGCAAAACACTCAGTTAGCTAAGATTAAAATAACCCTGTTAAATAGTAGAAGATATTTATTCCATTTATTTTTAGTTTTAAACGTTTTTAGAGTATTTTTAATGATTTTCTGTTCTGCCAATGTGGAGTTTTCTATCTCTTACGGCCAGTGGTGGTTCTAGGAAATTTTTACTGGGGTGGCCAAGGGGGGGCTAACGGATTCCCAGAGGTGGTTACATTAGCATGGTGCGTCACTGGTGACAGTTCCAGAAAATTTTCATAGGGGTGGTTAGAAAGGGGCTGATGTGCACTGAGGGGGGGCTGAAAAGTGATAGGTAACAAAAACATTTTTTGGTCAATCTATACTGATCAAAATAAACCAGCAAGAAAATGAACACACACAACATTTTAATTTCCAAATAAATGGACAAGATTTTCATTAGGGTCCTTGCTGATAACACTATGTGCATATAATTATACACTGATACCATTTAAGTGAATTTGTGTTTCTACATATTATATACATTAAATGGGTTGAGCACAGTTCTTTATCTTTAGAGAAGATGCCTATGTGACTGCAGACACAAACTCTTCCCTTTAAAACTTAAAAACTAATTCATACAAGAGCAAACATTCTGTGTTAGTCCTCTTTATTTCTAGGACAATGTAAATGATTTTTTGATGGATTTTTGTATTCAGTTTTTGGTCTATATACCAGCAATAAAATGCCTAAGTAAGAAATTCCACATGATGGTATCACTGCTGCCACCTTCAGGGTTAGTAGAGAACTGCGTGTTCCAGGGGTATTGAATTACATCCCAGGGGGAGCAACAAATCATCTAGTAGGGGTGGCCACAGGGGTGACCAATGATTGGTTAGGGGTGGCCATGGCCCCCCTTGCCATCCCCTCTTGAACCGCCTCCGCTTACGGGTAGATAGAAGCATTAGTCTACCATATATGCAATTATGTGATGCCATGGATGGCAGTGGGTACTGTAGTTCAAAGACTGGTCTGGATACATCAAATAAAATTGTAAGTAGGTTACTAACGTGTGGTAAGTTGTTACAACATTAGTATTACTTTCAGCTAGCAATGACAAGATGCATCTATGAACTCAATTAATGCATAAATAGCTGACTTCACAAAAATATTGTTAGGATACTCATGTTAGCACTGGCTTGTGAGATGGGTTTGGCTATTTACCAAAATCACAATCTATCATGGTCCACTGGCTCGGATAGGAATTAGAACATAACATAGCTAGAGTAGGACAGAGGCAGAAATGTGTTGACATAACTGTCTTTAGTAGCCTATTCTGTGATATATTACCAGAGGCATAATACATAGTTAGTCTAACTCAAGATGTGGCTTATAACCAAGGCTTTTAACCAAAAGGGTGCATTTTTTATGTAACAGCTATCTGCTTAGGGCCCCTAAAGTAATTTTCTTTTCTTTTTGCGCATGCAAGTAGCATCTTGGCTGAAGCTAAGCCCCCCCGATTATAGGGTCCTAAAGACAACTCAAACCTTAGAGAAAAACCTGCCTGACCTTGCTGGGATGTTTACGCCTTTAAAGATTGCAGAGCATCTTACAGATTTTCCATATTTTTCGTGTTAAGATTGGCTTGAAATAGTTTGGAAATGGCGTTCTAACCTTTCCCAATTGATTGGCAACGCCATTTGCTTCTCAATGCCTTTTGTTGATGCTCTTCTGCTTGGCATTGTGTAAACACAGATCTAGAAGTTCAAAGGCAGGAAACTTTGAAACCTGTTGTTTTTATGAAGTCCATAATTGGTTCATCATGTTATTTAGTTATGATATTTCCTTTCCTCTTTGGATCTTATCATTGTAGCAAGCTAGCCCGGTATACAGCAGTAAATACAATAGTTTGAGATTTTTTTATATATTGAATCCAATCCTTTAAGCTGATATGTTTTCATTACAGTTAAAACAATTTAGTTAGCATGTTTTAATTAATGCTATAATAAGTTTGCTGTAGAGAATTTCATAAAAATCATCACCATGTTTCTCCTTCTTCCCATAATGTAGACTCTCCCCTCCAGCATATCGTCTCTCCCGGATGTATTTGACTTAGGACATTGTGAGAACTTCCCAAAACTGAATAGTTCTCTCAGCTTGGAGGTAACTGGCACTAAATTTTACATTTTGTTTAAATGGTTAACAGTTTTATTTATTTTTTACTTTTTTTTGACAAAACAAATAATAGATTATGTTTCATCTGCAGGTTCAAGCAAGGGAAACTTTATGCAATAAAATTTAGATTTTTTCTAACCTGCTTCCCACCTTTATCTTTTTTTTGTTATTTTTTCTGAAAGTTCAGCAAATATATTCTCACCCTTCATGATCGTTTCTTTTAACCATTTCACAACTTCAGCTATAACTTTGACTATGTCTATGTTCTTAGTGTACGCTGGGCAGATACCTGAGAGCGAGTACAGGGGGAAACGAAGAACTACAGCTTTCCTCTCAACTGTTGCTTCAGGGGGTAACTCGCCTCCTGAAACAGGTTGAAGAGAGTTTAACAGATAAATGGACCAGGCATATTCCCAACCGCAGCAAACTTCAAGCTGCTCTCTGCAGACACAAGGTATCCTGTTATGTTGCTCTTCAATATGCAGACAAAGCCCAACTTTAAGTGAAAACGTCTACTTTTCCAAAAGAAGTAAAACGAAACCTGCAGGAGTTTTAGTTTGTCACTGAATATTTTGAAATGTTAAAAATCTTTTGTTCTTGTAACTATTTTTTTGCTCCTAATCTGCTATTGTCACAATTTGGACTCATATTATACAGAAATTCCTCCAGGTCCTCAGATCCCAGCTGTCTTTTCTTCAGTATATTTTCCAACATGAACCCACTGCACTTAAGAACCAACAGGATGAATGGGTGCACCTGGAGGCCAGGGCTAAAGATCTGCAACAACAAGTTCTGGAGAAAGAGGTGGCTGCTCAAAAGACACTTCAGGTTCGTTTTGTTTTTTGTTTTGCTGAAAACCAGAGGAGTTTATGTAAACATCAGTGTGCATCTATATTGTATAAAAAAGATCTGGGTTTGGCTTAAAAATATGGATTTGTCTTTGCTTTAGGATTGGATCCTTTGGGATAATCTCTGTGGTCAACTTGGGAGGGTGTTGGATGAGTCTGAAGCCTTTATAGGCGGAGAACCTGAGGGAGATGATGACGAGGTGAAGGCAATAGAACAGAGACTACATGCCTGTGAGGTAATTCCTGTAAAAAAAATGGTTCACACTCATTTCTTTAATAAAATTCCTTCTTTAATTAAAACATAGCTTCCTGTTTTTGAGAGAAAACTAAATACATATTTACCAAACTGGAACTTTAGTCATCTTTTGTTTCCCTTCTTTCCTTTTCACTGCTGAATCTACCTTATTTATGTTTAAATAAATCAAATACAGCTTCCACATTTCTACATGTATAAAAAGTTTAATTTAGTTTTAGATTTTATTCTTTTCAACAACCTTTTCTACAACATTTGGTCACTAATTTACATTTTCTTTACTATAAAGTATAAATTATGTTCCTTCAGGTGTCTTTTATATCAAAATCATCACATATCAAACAACCAGCAGGTTGAAGTGAATAAATTAAGTTTGAGGCCTTTTTTCTGTGATTTAAAATTGATGTAGCTAAGAGTCTTCATAACAAAAACCTTAGTTTGTGAAGAGGAAACTGTATGTTTCCTGTAGTGAAAATAGTTTTAAAGATCTGCATTTAAGTGTTAATCTGTCAAAAGTAATTAGTTGTTCATACAAGGAACTGTATCCAAACTTCTTTGATGGCTGAGGCCGTCATTGTTTACGTCCTTCATGATTTTTATCTTAATCCTTCTCGTCTCACAGCAAATTCTGCTCCAGCTGGAAGACAGCAGAGTTCTGCTGGGAGCGCTTCTGGACCACAGGGCAGTTCTGCAGGCAGAGCCATGGTTTGGTGCCTTGTTCGGACAGGCAGGGGGCGCTCTGGAGCTGAGATGGAAAAGTTGCTGCAGACAAATAGAACAAGAGATCCTGCGCCTGAGAAACATCCAGAAAAGCAGGTCCAGGTGGGTAAAGCTCAGTGATTCATTCATCAGTGATGCATTCAGGAAAAAGAGCTACTGGCCTCCTATTTTACAAACAGAGCTCCTGTGCCCGAGCTCCTGATCTCCAAGGCTGAACCCATCCAGCCTATGAAGGAAGCTCATAACAGAAGCTTGAATAAAGGATTTGAATCTTTTGCACCCGGAAGAACAAGATTGTTCCAAATCTATGGGATCTATATATAAACCTGATTCCTGTATCACTGCTTAAAGGACTTTGGTCCCTCCTTGTGTCTCCTGCTCCATCCTAGAGTGACCAAACCAGAATGGGTAACAATGGCTTCCCCTTTAGTCCAAACTGCACTGGCATAGAGAGCAGGATCTCCGGCACATAAAGCTGAATTGAGGCCACTTGATTTGGGTGATTGGGCTAAACCTTAGAGTCAGGCTGAGAACATTCATCATCCCAAAAGAAACCCACAACACTCTGAGTGAGCTGGAGTGTTGCTCCGAAGATGAATGTCTGGATTTCTTTCCTGGACCGGTTGTCCTGTGTGACTTGATCTCAGATCAGCAGAGGTAATGGATAGATATCAGACCTCCATTCATTTACTTATGTCGTTAAGCATCAAAAACAGCTCATTTAAATACTCAGCTTTTGGTTATTTATTATTTAACCCAGAAATCGTTTAACCTAGTGGGGTCCAAGCTTTGTAGACCAAATTCATCAACTTGAATTTACTCAGTGGCTCAGACCTTTTTTTACCCCAATTAATTAAAATAAAATATACTGTATTAATTTAATTCAGATGAAAAGCAAAGAAATGCTAATAAATGTGAAATACTTTGTTGGACATAACATTTTCCATTCAAAAGAAATACTTTTTAAAAATCTCATCCTAAAAATCCTGCATCAGTTCTATTTGCTGGAGGAATCCATTTGGCCCATTCATGTATTTGATGAGAACACAAATTTATTCTAAGGCTGTAAATTGTCCCTGAATCACACTTTGGAAAGCTTAGTAAAACCTGTGGCTATTTACACAGGAATTAATCTCAGGCTATATTGCTTTCTGTTGATTTTCTTGCCCCTTTACCTGGTAAAATATTGCAGCTTAAGTGACTGAGCCCCAAAGTAAATCTGTGTTCAATCACTGTGTATGGAGGTATTATAACCACCTTGGATAGCCCTTTACCAAAGACTCCATTACATGAATCAAAAACATTTACAAAAAACATTGCTGCAGTTCTTAAAGAGGAGCAGCCATAAATCATGACGGTGAAGTTTACTGAGGACATTTCAAGCTCTTCCAAAAGACACTTTGAAACAGTTTAAGGAATTTCAGTAAGAAGAATTCAAGCCAAATAACATCCCTGGGTCCTAGTTTGTAAATATGAGTGGAACATAGCCTCTGTGGGAGGAATTCCTGAATATGCTTTGTATGTTCATTAGATTTCTAAATCCCTAAACACACACTGTGAAAGAGTTAGAGGGGAAGTCGGGTTTAAAAAAAAGTCAGCAAGTCTTATTTTCATTTCTGCCTCTGGACAATTTCCAAGGTTTGTTTTTTCTTCTGTCTGGGGAGTGCCTTCGTGTTCTTCCCCACTGGTTGATGTATCTGTCTTTCCTGTCCTCCCCACAGATTCCAGACTGACTTTACTTTGGTCAGTGAACGTCTGCTTGGTGCCAGCAAACACCTGAAGACTTTGTCAGACCTGGCAGATTCCTCAGACCTGAGTCAGGAAACTCTTCAAAGAAGTTTGGTTGAGCTGCTGGTAAGGCTCTCTTATCTGCTGCCTTTGATATGATTTAAAATAACCTGCATTTCTATCAGTCCAGTGCTTTCATTTCCCCACATTTGTTACCCAAGCAAGTTTATTATGAAAATATTTAAATTACTTTTTTTCTTTGTGTTTTAGATTATTTTCCTTAAATGTATATTAAAAAAATAAGTCTGTGTTTTGATGTCTTAAAAATTAATGGTAAGGCGCGACATTGATGTAGTGGTGAAGCGCGCGACCATGAACGGAGGCCTCAGTCCTCGACATGGCCGTCGCTGATTGGAGCCCCGGCGAGTCGAACTTAGCCACATGTCTTCCTCTCTCTCTACGCCTCTTTCTTGTCTGCCTACTTTCAAAAAAATAACACAAAAATAAAGGCCACTAGAGCTTAAAAAAACAACAAAAAACAAATGTGTTATTGTAGACATTGTAGGTTAGGTTAAGAACCATCCATCCATTTTGCTGGTTCTATATTTACAGCCTGGTTACTATAAAAACATCTGCCATGAATTAGATATGAAAGACTGAGAAATCAGTCATAAAGTTTGGAATTTAAAGGAAAAAAGACACCGCAAAGAAAAGCCAAAGAATGGATTCATTCATTTATTTTTAACTTTTATTTACACTAGTGAGCTGTTATTCAGACATGATTTCTCATTTTTAAGAGATCTGTTTCAACCATCCTGCCCTGTAATATACAATTTGTTGCTGTAGAAAAAAAATCCTTCTAATGTTATAAAATGCAGTAATTTAAATCCAGATATCCAGCAAGGTTAGCTTTTATCAGGTACCCTAAACATACTCAAATCCCAAACAATGTTTAATCACTAAGTAACTCTTCTAATGTTGTTGACTGTTTTTTTTTTTTTTTTCTCAGGACCTCTCCATGGAGCTGGGGGCCACATCTGCACAGAGGGAGTCAGTTTCCAAGGAGGTCACTCGACTTCTCCACCTAAAGAAAGTCGATTGTTCTGGACTGAGAGGCCAGATCTCACAGCTGGAGGCCAGCTGCAGCCAGCTGACCTCTGACCTTTCTAAGATGCAGGAGCATCTACTGCAGGTTTAGTTCTTTTTAAATAAACATTTGAATAACAAGGATAAAAAGATATACTATTCTTTTTTTCTGTTTTTTGGAATCATGGAGGCAGTTGGTCTAAATTTCATGTAAGTGCTGTTTGTTTTCAGAAATAATTAGAGACAGAAATCCCTCCTTTATTGAGGGGAGTATAAACTGGAACCCATCTAAATAATGCCTTTTGGGGCGATCAGAGAGGGGAGGAAGAGAAAGGAAGGTCACACTTAATTTTTATCTCCATTCATCACCAGTGACTGGAAACAGCTATTTGGCATCACTATAATTGGTCTTATTTTGCCATTTTTTTTTTTCTATTAGAAGGTTGAGTTTGAAGTCTTACAATCTGGAAACCACTTAAGCAGATGATATACTGATTTCCTCTTCCAAAGAGAGTTTTAATAACCCAAACATAGACAATGTTCTCCTAAGGAAAGACCAGATGTTTAAATCTCAAATGAGCTTGAATAAAATCAATCAAATGACTGAAATATGCTTACAAAAGGAACAAGGTTTATGTAAAATTAAAACCCGTTACTGTTATGTTAAACTGCTTTTATGCTGAATTATTGTCAGCGCCTGGTGACTGCCCAACCACCACTAAAGCTGCTGCCTGAACTGGAGAACTGGATGAAGAAAATGGAAGCTCATCTGAGCCGGCAGAAGGGAAGAGTCCCCAAAGCCAAAAACGCAGCTGAGATGGCTGAAATTCTGCAGCACTGTCAGGTACCTCTGCCTCCTCATGTTTGATGGTTTTTAGATTGTGAATTAAAGTTTTTTTTTTTTGAACAGCTGATTTCAAAACATAACCTCCTTTTATTGGGATTTTATTTGATAGACCAACATAAAGTAGGTCAGACTATAAAGTCAAAGGAAAACAATATAAGGTTTTACAAGGTGTGTTGAGCACTTTTACTCACCTCCTTGAATTGGTACATCAATTACAGCTGCAAGTCTTTTGGATTCTCTACCAGCAATTAAAATCTCTATAGAAGTATTAAAGTTGCAATGTTTTCCCTCTTTTATTGCATGAATACTCACGGGAAATGCTTCTTTTGTCATATAAATTGTACATTCTCTGTCCCTTTTATTGTAGGTGTTGAAGATAGCCGTGGGGAGTTTTGAACAACTTCTGGATTTTATGTCCCAGCCTGGTTCTAATGTGGCTCCAGAAAATGTCCAAACTTGGCGCTTTGAACGCATAGCCTTCGCAGAGAACCTCGGCAGCATTAGGCTTCAGTGGCTGCTCCTTCAGAGGGAGCTGAGCAGTCAGGTCAGACCCTTCTAGATTTCTTTTTAAAACTGTTTGTTCAGCTTTTAGAAATAGTTTAAATCAATTATACTTAACTAAGAGATAATGTCTTCAAGACAGCTTTAATTTTAAGCGTCTTTGTTTTATCCGTTCATAAATAAATGATAAATAATGAATGCCAGAAATATAAACCTGGAAGATACTGGATCTCTATCTGAAGTTACAGATTTTTTCCCATGTTTTTAATGTGATTTTTTTCTTTACATAAATTGGCTTCACATCTCTGTACTTCCCCAGATTGATGTAGTTGAACACATCCATCAAGCGTGTGCAGAACGAGAAAGACATCTGCAGAGACTGCACAGCTGGACGGAGCAGCAGAAAAAGAGAATGAATCAGTGGAAACAGGCCACTAGTCAAACTTTAGCTAACTCTGCAATTGTAGAGTTGGAGGTATGAGGATGGGAAGCATACAGACGAACATATGTATGTTGTGAAGTGCTTTCTGCAGAGTGACCTTCTATAATCTGAAGTTGCCACTTGTCTTCCAGGCTGATCTTTGCAGAATCAAGGAGGTCTCTGCAGCTCTGCAGGAACTTAAAGAGGTACAAGTGCATTATGAGAAGGAAGAGGAGCTCCTGTGTGACGTGATCTTCTCTGATCAAGCAGAGAGAGTGAGAAGGACTTGTGAGGATCTTTATCAACAGGTAAAAGAGATCTCATCACCTTCATAGAGTATAAACCCTGAAACTTAAGACATCCATCCATCCATCCATCCATCCATCCATCCATCCATCCATCCATCCATCCATCCATCCATCCATCCATC
>JAUZNJ010028296.1:0-16188 GCA_034780135.1 Jordanella pulchra
GTGTTATTTATGGTATGATACCTATTGTTAAATAATTTGCAGGTGTGAAACAGCAAGATTTTTTCTTAAAAGAAAAGGGGGTTTTAACGCTAATAAACAGAGTTAAGTTTAAAAGAACGCAGAATTCCGCGCGCAACTTGTAAACAAACACGCTGTCTTTAGAGGGGTATTTAAAAAACACTAGGCAAACTTTTACAGCCGCGGCGATTCACTTCCTGACATGACAAAAAAAAAGTCAAAGAATAAGCTTTGCGGGCGCATGTAAACAAACAAAACAAACAAAACTTACCACATATAATAAAAAAGGTCAGGAATATTTCCCTGTCGTTAAAAAGTCAAAGAGACGCACCAGGTGAGAAGTCGTCGTCCTCCTTTCTGGACTAGAAGCGATGTTCACACGTGACTGTCCGAGTTCAGCATAACGCGGAGGGGTAAAAAGCAAACAAGACAAGAAGCGGAGGTGTAAATAACTAACCATAAAAAAAGCTCAGTATTCCTCTGCTGGGCACCGCTATCGGGAGACACACACCCTCCTCTCCTCCTGCTGTCTCTCGTCAACGCTGCTGTTATTACTAATGCAACAGAGAGGAAAAAGCAGTACACCGAGTCCTGTTTGAATGACGCGCAATGCGAGAAAGAAGCGCCTTGTTTTTTCTTTTTTTTTTTTTTTTTGAAACCCCCCTCGTTACGATTCAAACACACATCAAGCTGTATCTCAAGCAAGCAAGCGCGTATATTTGGGACTAGAAACCCCCCCGTGGGGGAAGGCACTTGCTTGTTCCATGGAGGAGTGTGTTATTATTTTTTGAGAGGGGGGTGCGCAAGCTTCTGCTACCCCCCCAATGTGACGTCAAGGCACCTACTGTGTAAATAAAACAAATTATTATAAACTTTTTTGTTGCTTTATTGGGGAGCGCGTGATGTTAAGGATTTCCTGTGTGAACATGTAGCGAGGTTTACCTGCAGTGTAACTAACTGCACGGGACCGAGTCGGTAAACTTCAAACAACCCGAACAAGCAGTCTTCACGTGCTGAAATTTGGAAACCGGAAAAAATCAATATGTATTCAAGAACTGTGAAATATTTTCACTTTAGGAGCTAATTTCCAGTACAATGCATATGTTTCATAAAAATCTGAGCTGATTAAGTACATTTATTAAATGCTGGATCAAACTGTGCTGCTACAGCACAAGAATTACGTCAATTCAAATATGTAGTTTATTGTTGATGTATATAGTAATATAAAAATAAAAAATGAGAGTATATCTAACGTGAAAGCACCGTGAGTTGGGACAAGAAGAAAAACTGTTTGAGATTGAGATTATGTATTTTAATATAAAGAGCAATATTATTACTACAATACAGAGTAACACGTTTTACTTAGCTAATATATGAATATTCAAAATGAAATTAGCTAAACTTATTTTAATTCAAAGTATATCAAGGGATGTAAGCAGTGCAAGATATTTTCCTTTCTTAAGTAAGTGGATTTATTGCGTCACTGTTGAGTATTTGGCCTGTTGATCTTTGATCGGATCGACATAGTCGGAAAATAATAGGTTTTCTATAGTAACATCTCTTTTTTTCCCAACCTGATGCTCATATAGTTCTTACCCGCGAACGTCGTGTTCATTGTGAATAACTATATGACCACATTAAGCAATTTGGAGATGAGTTTCTTTACTGTATAAAAGCAAAACAAAACAGATGTAGTGTATCCTATACTTGGTCTTATTCACATTTTGAAAATGTAAAAATTATTTATTTTTAGTGATTTACGAATCGCTGAAATGTGATTTTCAGTTAAAAAGAGATGTTTACATCAAATTTAACAAATGAGATATATTTTTCTGGTATTATTAAGAGGATTGTGTTAATCTATATGTATTGATCATCAGCATCAGTCGTGCAGCATACTTAAATTGCATCCTTTTTTCGTGTAAACAACAACAATTTCCGAATTATTTCATTGGTAAAGTCGCGCATTCTTTTATTTTTTATGCACATTAAACATCTGTAATTTATGTTATAAAGAAATAAATTTTCTTTACCTATTGACTTTTTCTTTATTTCAAAAAACCTTTCCGCAAAAAAGTTTTGCATCCAGTGAGGGAGAAAAGCAGGTAGAGGTTGTGGTGGTAGCATGCTGCCACCTAGCGGTAATTTCTCAAAATTGAATTTATACAAACGAACAATGGATTTTAATACACACGCACACACACACACACACACACACACACACATATATATATATATATATATAATTTATTTTTAATAATTTATTTTTGATTATATAGTGCCATCTACTGATATGCTGAACACACAAGCTTTTTGCTGTCCACTATATAGTAGTACAGATTATTTTAGTGTATATTTTTGTGTTTTTTCCCAATATTATATTTTATTGTTAAAAACATAAATGGTTTGCAGCACTGGTTGCATTTTTATGCGATGACCAAAATGCAATTAAAAGAAGATACCTTTTGTTTTAAGGATGTTTAATAATGAGTACTCTGAGAACAAATATCCACTTACTTACCTGCATAAAGCAAGCTCTAAAGTCTGTTGACAACAATTGCTTCTTATTGGATACAGTTACATATCTTATCGGGCTTTAGTTCTTTTAAACAAGAAATCTAAGATAAATTTTGTCTAGAAGAAAAGAGAATCCAGAACAGAATCATGGTGTTAAGTTTTTCTGTTCAAAATAAAAAAGTTCTAGGCCAATAACAACATTTGTACAGAGCTACAGCCCAAGAAAACATATAAACACTTTCATATGTTTTAAACTTTATAACCATTTAAATGTATTTTATTAGAGTGCTGTGCAATGTATTAAACGACCCTGTAGAAAAAGTAAAAAATAATATGGTCAACATTTGTTATTCTTTTTTTTTTTAAGAAAAAGAAAAAACAACTCTTAAAAGGTGTGGTGTAACTTTTTTTAATCACATACTAAAGTTGCAGGTACAAGATTTTAGGGGTTGTCTCTACCAGGTTTTCTAATGACCAATGAAAGAAAAAATATTTCCATTTCCCTAAGAGTGTTTACAAACTACTCTGAACAGTATTTCTAAGTCCTTTTTTGCAACATACTGAATTTGAGTTAGGTCTCTATTCCACCCGTTTTAACTTATGAAGCCTTCGTACTTCAATCCAAGCTGTTCTGTTGTAGTCCAAGCTGCACGTTTAATTGTTGTGCTGGACAGTAAACCTCTGCTGGAGCCTCAGGTTTTTCTGTTGTCTCCAGCAGGTGTTCCTCCATAATTTTCCTCATTATAGGAACATCCTTTCTTCCATCAAAATTTATGAACATTACTACAGCACAATGCATTTAAGGTAATGTACACAGTAATGTGCTCAAGGTGATGTTCACATTTATAATATATTTTGATTAGAAGCCAGAATTCTAAGGTTAAGTCTGAACTGACCAGAGCACCACATTCTGGTTGTTTGCTTTGTCCTCTATGGCCTACTTTAAATCTAAAAAAATGATATTAAGTTGGATTGCTCACATTACCTTTTCACAGTAAATTCAAAGGTGATCCAGTTGTACTGCATTTAAGTCCAGGGATCAGAGTAAAGGAGACTGTAAACAAAATTAAATAAAGAATCATTTTTGTTACACTTTACAATAATCAACTGCCACATGGTCCAGGGGTAAAATCTCAATACAGCACCCTCAGCTATGGGTTAGTAATTTCATGTCAATTTCATGTTTTGCAGTGGGCCCTGCTAATACCTGAAGTTTCCAAAGCAGAGTAACAAAACTTGTATTGGTGGAAGTTAATCCTCAGGGGTCAGTGTTCAGCCTCAGCTCCCCAGCAGAGGAGAGAATGATACTCTGCTGTAAGTGAACACCTTAGTCAGGCAGAGCCAACTGTTGGAGCTGTTCCATCTTAATTGTACACAGCTTAAACTTTTGAAGACTTTTTTTTTCTTTTTGGTCTCTTTCTAAAATCTACAAAATATATATAAAAAAGGGAGATTTTAAATGCATAACAGCCAGAAAGGAAGTGAACTACATTCAGAGCAAAGCTGGTATTGGTTGCATTTGTCTTCTTCACCATACGAAGGAAGCATATTTGTGGAGAATAACTGAAAGGATAAACGCTCAGCCCAGTTTAGCTGTGTCCTATTATTAGGCCTGGCTCAGTCTCTCAGCGCTCAGCTGTAACTGAACTCCGTCTGTCAAGTCACGTCCTCTTCCTGCTTTCCCTCACTCAGTATTGCTGCAGACAGGCTAGGGGCATTCGGGTCTGTGCCACCCCACAAGCAAGACAAACGCCAGGACGGTTGAGCAGCTGCCTCCCCTGAACACCACACATGATGGAGGCTCTGTTTGTCCAACCCCATGAAGAAAAGCAAGGGCTGCATAAAGAGGAGGAACATGAAAAAAATGGGGAACTAGATGAGGGAGAAGTTGAGCCCTCATCTCCTGTGGTATCTAGCTCAGAGGACGACACTGATGAGGATTCAGAACCTGAGCCGCCTCCTGTTATTCGAAGGAAAGTGTCATTTGCCGATGCGTTTGGCCTTGACCTGGTTTCAGTTAAGGAGTTTGACAATGCTGAGGGGACAGAATCCGAGCCTAGCTGGTCTGATGGCAGGAAGGTGGTCCAATCCTTAGAGGAAGTCTATTTGTCTTGCTTGTTTACAGTCCCCTCATCCACAGAAGAGCTGGATCAGAAGCTGTGCGAGCAGATGGTGGAGCTGGAAAGTATCGAGCTTCTCCCAGGAACCACAACTCTCCGAGGCATCATCCGGGTGGTCAACCTCTGTTACAAGAAAAGTGTCTATGCTCGTGTAACTCTGGATCGCTGGAGCAGCTACTTTGACCTGCTGGCAGAGTACGTACCAGGGTCCAGTGATAGGAAAACAGACCGGTTCACATTCAGGTACACTGTGGTTCCTCCATTTGAAAAAGAGGGAACTAGAGTGGAGTTCTGCCTCCGATATGAGACTCCAGTGGGCACTTTCTGGGCAAACAATAAAGGGATGAACTATGTGATGTTCTGCCACCAAAAGACCCCAGTAAAGGACCACGTGACCCCAACAGAAGAGGAGAGCAGCAGTTACAAGAGCAAGAGGAGTTGCCTCAAAGCCAACAGGTGAGACAAGTTTAAAACTTTCTGAGGGCTTACTAAAACACAGAGAGAGGCAAGTGAAGGCCCAAGGCGGTAATCTGAGAGTGTGGGTTTTTTATCCACTCTGTGCTGTTCCTCTAATAAATGGAGCTCAAAACTATAAAAAAGCCTGTGGAGGGCCCATTGTCTGTTTACACTAAGTTGTTATACAACTACTGAGTGAGAGATATTTAGCCCCCAAGACACATTTTTCCCTTTTATGGTCAAATGTCAGTGCATGGTTTCCATGACGTCCAAGTCTAGCCTTTCCTTTTGGACACTACATATACAAACATTTGTTTTATTCTCTAAATGATAACTTCGATAAATGAAAGTATTTATTTTAATATTCCTCTATTTTTTTCTCCTTTACATTTTGCTGCACTCCTACCAAAATAAGCAAGATAGTTTACATAAATGTTATGTGATTGAGCAAAGTAAGTAACACATGTGATGGAAGGTAATCATGGTTTTTAAGTTTGTTTTTTACAAAAAACAAAACAGCAACAACAAAAATAACCCTTGAAACATGCAGTGCATATGCATTTAGCACCCTTAACAGAATCGAATGAAATGAAAAGAGTTGCAATCATGAGTCAAAGTGGATTTGAATAAGGTTAGAACTAAAAATGCTAAAATAACCCTAACAGAACAGTCTGACTAACAAGGGCATGGTTTATAACAAAGCATATTTATATGTTAGAATGATCCTGTCAAAGTCCAGATATGAAGCAAACAGAAAATCTGTGACTGAAAGCTTGATAAAAGGAAATCAGTGTTGGCAGACCCGACTAATTTATCTGCCTGAGTCTACAATATATTACAGAGACTATACACATTACTTTAGGTTCCCAAACAAACAAAGTTCAAAAAGACAGATCCCAAAAACCTTGTGGTCAGAATTGAAAGGATGTTCAACAAAGTATTGTCTCCGACTGAATACAAATGTGCACCACATTATTTCAGTATTCTGATTTTTAGATATAAAGACCATCACCAACAACAAAAAAGCGATGGCTTTTTTATTTCACCATAAAATCCCTCATTGTAAGAAAAACAATAATACTATAACGCTTTGATTGTACCGTGATAAAATGTACAAATGTTGGAGTATAAACATTTTTCTAAGGTTTTGTATATAGAGCACTATGCTTCAAAATGGAGCTGATAAAGTGAATGCGTACAGTACTTGTAATTCAATAATTAAATACTTCTTTAACCAGCAGGAATGAAGACATGGAGGAGAAAAACAGAGAGAGCGTACACACCAATATGGCGGCTACAGGTTAGTACAAGGCAGCTTTTTACTCATACAAGGATTACTGTACTGCACATACAGTACAGTATACATGAATATGTGTATAATGATGTATTTGGTGACAGTTTGGGCCTTTTTGTAATTCTTTTTCAGATATGGAAGCGATAAATAAAGTAGAAAACACTTGTGGGGAGAAAACTTTACTTCATCATGAGGACCAAACATCATGGGTGAGATTTAAAGAGGAATACGATTTCTTTTCAGAAGCAAATAATATTATCTATCTACTTTATTTTGAAGAGAAAACAAGTTTCTCCATAAAACTCAATTCAATTTTAAATACTCGATAAAAGAACTTTCTGTGAGGGTAAGAGTAACAAAGTCAGAGATACTTACTATTCTGATCGTGGCCAATTTCTCAATTATATAGAAACTCAGGTAACCTAACACTTTAGAAACTATTTGATGACTAATAATAAGAGCGATCTGCTTGTATATATGCAGGAAAACTGATGACGTAAACCAATACAAGGTAATTAGAAGAGGTTACAGCAGTGTTACATAGGCATTGCATCACCACCTTAATGTTACAAAAGGTATTCTATGAATGCCAGTGCTGGGATTCAATTTAGTTGATGACCTTTAAAAACAAATAGTGCAGGTGGAATCTGGGTTTAAGTGAACACCAAAGCTGACTTTTGACTTTTCGCTTTCTTGACAGGTGGAAAGCGCGAAAAGCAGACGCAGAGCAATCCGTTTGGCACGAGTAAAGGATTACCTTTGCCAGAGAGAGCAGCAGCAATCAAAGGCATTTCCACATGACTCACCCTGTGGCCGAAAGGCTTCTCAGCATGTGTCAGCTGTGCTGGATAACTCCGCCAGCAATCTCTATAAATCCCAAAAGATGAAATCAAGTGACAGTCCACGAGTACTTACCTACCATCAGATTCCCCTGCTCACCTTGGACTGGAACAGTCATACTCCCGAACAGCCAGGCACTGCCAATGTCGATCACATCTTGACTGCTAGAGCTAAAATGACTTTGTCAAAAGAGTCAGAAGAAAATACACCAAGTGTTAATGATATGTGGGAGAACTTTTCTAAGACTACACATGATAGTAAAACTAAGGAAACATCCGTGAGTGATATATGGCAGGTTTTTCTAAATAGACCTAGCTGCAAGCATTACTCTGATGTGCCAGAGTCAGAGTGGCTCCAGGCAGAAGCACCAGTTCTCCCTTCAAATGGTTTGCAGCCGCAAATCCAAGATTCTGAAGAAAGTCAAGAATTTCAGGAGGACACAGATACACCTACAACCTTACAAACCCTAGCTGCGTGTCAGTTACTGTCAGACACTTGTGAAACATTGTTGGCTGCCGTTGACTTGAGTGCTAAAGATAATCAGCTGGCAGAGGCATGTGTTAGCAGCTCAGAGGATGACAACCAAGCAACGCAAGGTGCATCCCAAAGATTAGAGACAAACTCTGTAACAGACACTCCACAGGAATTCAACCTCAAGAGGGCACCCCCTCTGTCCATGGACAATGCTGACAATCCAACGGAGTGTCACAAACGCAAGGACTGGGAGCAAGAAGGCAAAGGGATAATAGAAACAGCGGGAATAGGAGAAGCTGAGCCCTTTGCATTGCACACACCTGACTCAGTAACAAGCTCAGGGGAGTCAGAGACAACAGATATGACAGTAATGCCAGACAATCCGAAGGCCAGCAATGTTGATACAATCTCACCAGATGCAAAACAGGATGGGGGGCTTTCTTCAAGCTGGGAGCGAGAGGTTACAGGCACTGCACACAATAAGGTAGATGACATCCTGGCATTTAGGGAGACAATCAGGGAGGAGACAAGGGACAGGGACAGCTATGTCTTCTCTGCATCCAGGCAAGGAAAGGACGAGGAGATCATGATGAACTATACGGCAAAGAAAGTGCCAACAAAAAATGAAATATTTAGGCCACAGGAAAACAAAGAATTTAATAACCCCTTAAGGTATGCAGATACAATCCAGTATGTTGGATTCAGGCAAAGCCAAAATGGTAAGATTAATGAGAACAAAACTGAAACAACCACAAAACATGCTGATGGATTTGGCTTTGAGCAAAGATATGAGGAAAATATGGAGAAAATCAGAAATATTTCAGTGGATAAAAACAATGATGGCTCATTCAGTAACTATAAGATAGGAGTAATAAAAACAGAGGTAGGAGCTAGTATGAGAGAAAGCAAAGAAATAGAGGAAGTAACTAATGAAGGTAGTAAGCTAATTAATGTTTTGGATGAAGTACAGTGTGATCATAATGATAGATCAGCTTCTTTGCCTATGAAAGAACATAATAAACAATCAGTGTCTGTCGAAGTGAATGAAAAGCTACTTGTTGAAAATAGGGAAGAAGTTCCTTTCATACAGATGAAACAAACTGATGACCAGGAATTTAAAACAGAACAAGACTTTAGATATGATGTAAAAGAAATAGATCAAAAAGAAACGGGTTCTTTTGCAGGATTAAGTCCGATTGTTGATTCACCTGAAGTTATGCTTTGCCAAAATAACCATGATACACTAACACCTTGTCAAGCCGATAGATACAATCCCTTGGAAGTGATCAAACCAAGATTGGAAGACCCCCCAAAAAATGTACCGAGTCAAAAGCATAATTCAAGTCGAGACATAAATCCAGAAGATGTAATAGCGCAGAAGAATTGTGCCAAGAGAGACACTTCAGCAGAACATGGACCTGAAGCATCAAGAGGCACAAAACAAGATCAGGGTAAGGAAGATGAGAAAGTCTGTGGTGGAAGGCTTAAAATAGAGGCAATGAGGGAGTTGATGGGTAATCCAGAGAGCTCTCGGGGGGAGAATAAGATTGTGTGGAAAGAACAAGAATCATCAGCGGAAGTTAAAAGCCCCCCACATGTTGAGTATACCAAGCTGAGAGAGGGAACAAAGGATCCCATTACAGTAGAAAATAGTGCTACACTTGAAGTGACACAGTCAGAATTGGAGCAATTGTTCATAGAAAGATATGGAGACAATTTGGTTTGTAGCATCTTGGAAGAGGTTTTTGCTCAGGAAGTGAAACCTACTAGATGGCAACCAAGCACTGTTGGTGACACAAAAAGCAGGATGGCAGAGACAACTCAAGATCGTTATCCTGTTTATGACAAAAGCTTGAGTGACACTTTTGATTCAGGCGCGTTTCTGTTGACAGAATGTTCAGCAGATTCATCTGTTAACCAATGCCCAGGCCTAGAACAATTTTTGTTGACTGAAGACAATCAAAACTCTTCAATTGACATAACTCAGCCCCATGCCATGACAGAGGGCACCAACAGGCCTTTTGAATTACAGTCTGATTTGGATTTAATTGCAGATCTGACCCCAATAGTCCATAATGAAGGACTGACATTTGAAACAACCCAATCCCTTAGCTCTCCAAAACAACAAGAGAGTGGTTCAGCAATTAAAGCCAGGTCAGTTCTTCACCCAGAGACAAAATTTGAAATAGAAGACTGCATATTTGCTACTGCACAGAAATTTGATCGATCCTCCCACCCTTCTGACAAATACCAGAGCTCCTCTGAAAAATTAAAAGAGTCTGACACCCTTTTATGGTGGACTATATTATACACAATCAGCCACATTACTAGATTACTAATCTGCACTCTCCTGGTTGGGGGATTCTTTGTTGCAGTTTTTCTCTACGATTTCCCATCCTTCTTTGCCCTCTACACATTTTCAATGTCTTGGTGGATTTTTAAGTGGAAGAAACACCAGGTGAGGGCAGGTAGTAAGACTACAGAATAGTTTAGATTTCATGTCTTCCCATGGATCCATCTCGGGGAGACCATATTTAAGATTAAATAAAACCAAGTGCAATATCCTCATGGTGTGAGTGAGTTAGATATTTTATTTTTCCTATTTGTTTTCTAATTCAATGTTGTTACCCTAACCAAACAAATTCTGTTTGGATCAGGAGTGTATGCAATCCAAAGATCAAAATGATTATTAATTTTTTGAGGCAGTTAAGCTCTGAACTTGAAGTAAAATTATGTATTGAATGAAAGACTAGATAATTCATAGGAGTATACTTTAAACAATATGTTTGAGTTGTTGGTTAATGCAAATATTCTGCAAAACATTTTGTGTCCAATGTGTGTTTATTTGCTGTGTTTTGTGGGCCCAATATAATGTTGTTCAATAAAATGCATTTACAAGGTTTTTCATGCATTCCGCTGTATCTTTTTTTGAAATTATGTTTGCAAAGTCTTTCTTTTTAAATTTTTTAGATTCAAATATTTCATGGTGAAAGGGTTGTTGTTTTAAGAGCTTCAATATTTTCCCCATGTGTGGGTTTCCTCTAAGAACTCCAGGTTCTTCCCACAGTCCAAAAAAATACATACAAACAAAAACAACATCTTAGCCAGACAATGTGTTCTATTACACTAAAAAGTTTAACTTAACGGCAGCTTCAGAACCGAAACAAATTGTCCAAGGCTTTGAGTGAAGTCCGACATTTCTCCTCTGACCTCCATTCTTTCTCCTGGTTAAACTGGAACAAGCTGTAATGCCTTGACAAGTCACCAGACCTGACAGAACAAGGATCTTCCCTGTGGTTTGTGTTCAGGACAATAGATGCACACCGACATTAATAGTATGCAGCATAGTGATAAAGAAATCTTTAGCGATTTTCAAGTACTTGGGGAAAAAGTTACAATAGCTCTTGCTTCATACCTATGTAAAAATTGCCATCATTTTAAATGGCTAGTAACAGTGCTGGTTATACACAAGCATCTTGACTGACACTGAATTTCACTAGGAGTTACATGATCCTGTCTAGGGTATGTCGACCTTTTGTAAGTTGGCTCCGTTTTCATGCTGGCACTTTTACCTATGTGGCAGTAAGCCAGGTTCTACTCATCAGAAGGCAGCTGGCAAATCCACTACAGTATATGCAGAGAAAAAGTAGCTTTGATCAAGAAGAAGGTATCTAAACTAATTGTGCTTGGCAAGAGAAAGCTGTTTGCGTCACTGACAAGCTTGCACCCATCAGGAATTATAGATGAATCTGCAGTGTATACAGCAGAAGGCAGTAGCTGGACTTACACTGAAACTATTCACATTTTGCTAGAAGTACTGTATGGAACACATCCTAACTATGTAGCAGAAAACTGGAACTGCAAATGACAATGCACAAGGTAGTGGCAGCAGTGAGCCGTTGGGAACTTTTTTTTTTGAGATAAGAAAACTTGATATTAGGGCAGTAATTCACCTTTTAGCAAGTGAATAACCCTAAACACAAAAACCAAAGCTGCAATGGAACGGTTTACATTCGAGTAAACCCTTGTATTACAATGACGTAGATCAGATCTAAATAAAAATGACAATCATTGATAAGACTCAACCACTTTCTATCTAGTTAGACCAGACCCTAATTCGAAAGAATTGTCAAAAAAAAAATCACCTTGAACATACTATGTACATTGTGAAACATGGTGATGATGACATCGTGCTGTGGGGAATTTCTTAAGCATAAATGTAAGACACATTCTCCAGAAACTTATATCCAAACTAATGCTATTTTCTCACCTTACAGAAGATAATAAATTCCTCCTTACTTTTCAAGCTTGTCTCTGTCGTTGCAATTTATGGTAGTAAAGTAAACTTATTTCCAAATAGTCACTCATTTTAATCAAAAACCTGTTTCTGCAGCAAGATGTTTTTAAATTGGATAAAAAATAGCCTTAGAGGTAATTTGTACATAACCAAAGACAGACGGTAATAAAGTCTACCAAGGTTCATCTCAGGCCACTGAGCGACCCCGCTGTGTACGTGAAGAACCGACTCTGTGGAACGCAGCCAGAGCCTTGTGATACAAGACTAAAACAAGATCTTCCCCATCATGCGTATAGCCGCCCCCCACACCGATCCTCTCATATTACACAGAGTATAGAGGGATTATTTGTGCAGTGAGCCACTTGTACTTGCAAGACTTCACAAACTAGTAGAAAGCTTTTTCATAGGTCAGAGTGATTAAATTCATAGTTAATTACATCAGCATTATGACAGGGTGGGGGAAAAACTGAGTAGAGGAATGATACATTTCCTGATTAAGAGAAACATAAAACTGTTAATGTGGGTTAGTTTGTATAATTACTGTTTGCACAAGTCTATTCTGGGGATCAGAAGCAAATATATAAACTAGAACAAAGAATTCTTCTGTCAAGTGAGTGATACTACAGGGTAAATTCCAGCTATGTTCTCACAAGTTCCTTGACTCCAATAAGGCTTAACATAGCTTTGACATAACAGCAATAAATATCTTTTTCCTGCAGCTGACAGGGTCTTACTGAAGCCTATTTCCAACACTGCGATAAAAAAAGACAAACAAAAACAGACTGCAAACAAATTACTTTTTTAAAATCCTAAATAGTAAATAAATATGTAGTCATAGGTCTGCTATGTCATACCTGAAATAGGAATCTATAGTTGAATCTATAATAATTTAAGATTTTACAATTTTTTTAAAAAGCAGTTATTGTTTGTTTCTCAGAAAATTAATTTTTGTTTTGTTTTTTTTAATATTCAGAAATGTCTCTGAGAATATTTTCCTTATATGTCTAAAATCAGCAGAGTAAAATTATTCTAAAGTACTTGAAAAGTTGTTTTGCACAACTGTAACACTTGATAACATTTGTATATTTGAGCTTACTTTGTTGTTAATGGTCTACTTTGTTGTATAATGCACTGGCATTATACTATCTGACATTTTGATATTTTTATTTTTAACATTTAAAAAGCAAATGTGTGTCAAAAGCAATAATGCTAGCATTAGTGCTGAGCAAATATTTCTAAAAGAAGAAGCATTTTTAATTTTTAAACTGTTGTTCAAGATATCAATGTGTTACCAGGGAGAAAAACATTTTTTGTGATTAAGTGTGATGCTACATTCTGCCAGCAGATGTCAGTATATTTCAAGTTTTCAATTCATGCATTTAAACACATGCAGCCAGGATTAATACATTTAATATAAACATGGATGTATAAAAGAAAGTTAATTTAATTTTGCTCATTGGTCACAACATACACAACCTAACCATGCATACATAGCATGTTTGGTGTGAAATGAAAAGGCTACTAAAGTAAAAATTTAGACAAGAGGATGATAAGCCATTATCTGCCTGTGGCAAAAATCACTTTGCAGTGAAATGTACCAGTGGGTAAAAAAGGGCACACAAGGACAAGGTATGTGAGTTAAAGAAAGCACAAAATGAGGCAGGGTTGTGTGTTGTGTGGCCCGAGGGGACCTGAGACGCTGTGCTGACAGATTGGCGACCTGACAGACTGCATCGTCCACATTTTCGTCAAATTGGGAACAACTTTTATTCATCCTCCACCCCAGCCTGAGCAGTCGCCCTGCTGGCACATTGTGCTCTGCTCGCCCAAGCTTTAGCCTTGCCAGCGTCATCTGTCTGAGACCCCCACCAAGCGTCTTTGCCTCAGCCATGCTCATTTCTCTATGACCCCTCAGCACCTCGACATTCCCGGATGTCCAAGGGCTCCTGTGATACTGAGACAGCCAGACTTCTGCCATTGGTATTTGGCCTCCAAACGTTGATGCTCTGGAGGACTGCTGAGGAATGAGTGTTATATAACTGAAGACTGCAGGCTTTACCTTAGTGCTTATACACATTTGCTTCCTGGTTGGCTGTGGTTCATTAATCTATTGTCTCGCCGCTTTTCACAAACTTCATTGCTCCAACGTTATGAATGCATACTTAAGCTGAAAGGATTTCTGACACTATTCAGAATATGCTCTGTTATCAATATAGGAGAAAATTAACTTTGTTTAAGTAACTCTTTTGTTGTGCTGATCTGAAATTCTATTTGAAAATAATTACATCTTATTATGCGATTGACTTACTTTGGGCATTTTGAATTGGACTGGATGACTGGAATTTCATTAAAAACAATACTTGTTCACAGTTTGAACACAGTTTGTAAGTTTGTAAAGTGAGTAGGAGAAGCACCTTGGTCATGAACTGCTGTAGTTTGGCTTCTCATTCCTACACAAGATAGAAACTCAATAAATGTGATTAAGGGGTAGTACAAACAGTAAAGCCAAGCTAAGTATTTAGTGGTACTAAGGTCAGAAAAGCAGATAGGCCACTCCATCCTCTCCAATCCCCAAATCTGGAGGTTGTCCCAGAAAAACCCAGCTCTTTGAGGTCCAGCTAATATTGGAAAAAAAAAACAGATAAATGAAAACTTGATAGCACTTTGCATTTGGTTTGTCACAAGGGAAATACTTTGATCATAAATCCTGCTTGCTTCCCGATATCCTCACACTGCTTCCATCAAAAGCTGTCTGGTATAAGAAAGGCTGGTAGTTTTCTCATGGGTATGGTTCTTTTTCTTCTTTTCACCTGAGCTTCACTGGCAAGGCGGGCTAAACTTTTCCTGCACAACAAACTGGATGCAGTGTCAACTATAAGACTACTTCAGTAGATGAAAAAAAACAGGTGTTTCCATCCTCTGCAACCAGAAGCCAGACGGCGTTGCTGAGAACTGCTATATACGTACTTTAGCCACCTGCTTTTTTCCTGTGGGGACGCCCTGTGACCACTGTGACTGTAAGTGTTTTGATGAATACTAAAGCCCATCAAAGTATTCCTTATTTTCTGCAGCAGACTCCGAGAACCGTTAGGAGTCGAGAGACCGAAAGAGACTGTTCTACCATCCTCTGAAGAAACCTCGACGGGGGAGAGAGAAAAACTGTTCCATCATCTTCCCAGAGAAACCTAGACAAGGGATCAACTCAACGTAAAACCCTTCTTTTTGGTCCTCTAATCTGTTGCTTGAGGAAAAAAGGGTGTTCATGCTTGGGCGGACGTACGTAGTTAAATCAGTGAGGAATGCATATGTTTAATGAAAAGCTGGTTTATGATTGATTGCTTCCAGATGTTATTCTAAACAAGTGCTGGTTTTTAAAGTGTGTGAATGGCAATGCATGCTCGATTTTTCCTGTCCTAAAGTTAACGCGTTGAAGGTTCAAAGTGTCAACTTTAAACATCGTGCGCTTCCTCTTACCGTTTACCAAACTTTTATTACCCATCGTCTCTGATTCAAAGCCTCTCCTTCATCCCATACGTACTGAAGTCTTCCATCACATGGTCAGCCGCCATCTTGTGAAGGTCACTATACGTTTACTGTCTTCCACCACTCAGTGTGCGGCCATTTTGGCGTGTCACGTTGTCGTTGGCTTGGTCCCAATACCCCCTCTCTTCTCCTTCCTTTCTCTCCCCTCTGGTTAAGTTTCAATGGTTTGTCTAAGTAGTCTTCTTGGTGCTACTGTTAATGCCTTTGTGAATCATTATCAATTTTCCACTGTACACGGTCTAAAATTACACTGTTTATTACATTTAAGAACTTAAATTTTTGTTATTCACACGTGTCTGCTGCTATTTTGAAGAACATCGCCTTATGCATTAGTGCAACTACATTAACTGGGACATTCCTAAGAGACTTTTGAATCTATCTTACTTAGTGTTAAATACTGACATGGTCATTATAGTGGGGGATTTTAACATCCATGTTGATATTGAAGGTGATAGCCTAAATACAACCTTCAATGCTATCTTAGACTCCATTGGCTTTGTTCAAAATGTGAATAATCCCACACATTCCCATCTTCATAGTTTGGACCTTGTGCTGACATATGGCATTGAATGCGAAGAAATAACAGTATTTCCTCACAATCCTGTCCTCTCTGACCACTTTTTAGTAAC
>JAUZNJ010028297.1:0-16188 GCA_034780135.1 Jordanella pulchra
AGATAGGCACCAGCAACACTCCCGACCCCATTAGGGACAAGGGTGTAAAGAAAATGGATGGATGGATGGATGGATGGCTTTTTGGTGTAAAAGCAAATGTTATGCTTTATTTGTAAAAAACTTTTTAAATAGAATGTGGTATATTTAGGGCACTTTAACAAATGTTTGTAAATAAACTGAGATACATGGTGTAAAAAACATCACCTGATTCATTTCTCATGAAATCTTTTTTAGATATTCAGCAGCCAACTGCATCTGTTCTCTAAATAAAGAAAGAATAAAGGGGAAGTGGACCCTGGGCCTAAAACCTACCCCTTCACCTCAGTCATGCAGCACCTGGGCTTTGCAGGAAATATCTTATGGGTAGCAAATATTGCAGAATCATCTATTTAAACCATCTTTGCCCTCACTATCTAAGACTGAATTATTATTATTACTATGTAGCTCATCCTGTTTTAATTCAGGTAATTTAATAGTTTTATAGGAAAGGTATGTGTGAATATCTGATTTCCACTGTATTCTGGTTAAACATTGCAGAATTAATGAGAAGGGCTCATTATAACAAAACCCACCTTCGGTTCTGGATTATCCACTGACCCTGGGTGCAGGCCTGATTGTAACTCGCTCTTCTCAGCTCGTAGCCTTCAAACGCTAGAGCCAAGCCCCTTGATGCACTCGGCATCTGTGACCAAACAGAACATTTTAGAATCTGTCTTTAACACCAACTGTATAATAAAATATGGATAAAAAGGGACACTGACAATGAAAGTCCAGGTACAGTTTGTGTTAGGAGGGTAGAAGCTTGGAAAGAAAGGTGTCTGTAGATTTCCCTGGGTCCCAGGTTCTTCTTTCAAGTGAATCAAGGAGTTACAGTCTGAGAAATACCAAGGAGAGAGAGAAGAAAGTATTAGATCACACCACATTATAAATCTTTTTGTCCTTGTGGTTGAATCTTAGGAACTGAACTTAATTGATTATAAAAGGTTTTCTTCATCTCAGCTTAATTTACTATGCTTTTTTGCAAACCAGCATAGACTGATCCATTACAGTCAAGTTTTAGTGCTCTAAACATTTAGATATTGTTCTGCACAGCAAATTGAGCTAAAAGAAAAACACAGATTTTCCGTCATGAAAGATTTCAGTCTATTTTCTGCTACTAGCTGTGCAACATTAACAATCGCAGATTAATTTGGAATTCTATAACAGAAGAGAAGTGGAACAAAGTTTATCATTAAAGGATAAGATGATTTGTTATTATTTAGATAAGGAAAATAGTTTATATATTGATAAGCATGTTCTGAAAAAGATAAATACACAGTCTTTCTTAGACAACATGTATAAAAAAGTTTTTGAAGCAAACCTCCAAAGTTTAAAGGACCCTCCCATCCAATGGTGAGTGAGTTTCAACTCTTACTCTCAGGAGGACATTTTTTAGAAAAAAGTAATTATATTTTTTTAGCAGGGTACTTTACAAAACCTTTTTTGTATGTATTTATTTAATCCTTTATACGTGAAATAGATTGTCAGGCTGCAAGTTTAAGGAATCAATTTTTTTTATATTTCAAGTCAGAATGAGACTCCTGGTCAATATAACTACTGATGAATTATGAAAAATGTGCTCTCTAAAGAAATCAGATGAGGTTTTCTGATACATACTTTTAGATTATTTTTGTAAGGTACTGTAATCATTTTTTAAGTAAATAAATTGGAAACTTTTACACTAGAAAACTGTCCATTTAATAAATGCTTTTGCTTAGCCAAGTAATTTCAATGGTGAATACAGCTTTCTGCCTACATCATACAACTTATAAAGTGATTTTCTATTTTAATCTGCAAACTCCGGCTGCCTATCAAGTATTTCCTCACTCTTTCTGTTAGATGCTGTTTAAAGTCTTACCCTGTTGAGGCCAGGCCTGCACAGACAAAGAGAAAGGGTCCTTATAATTGTAAAGGCCTTGTTTCCAAACCACCGTCATCCACTCCTGTGATGAGAGGATGCGCACCACACCCTCATGTCTGCTGCAGCCATACACCCTTTGGTAGAAAATAAACTTTTTATGCAGCTTCATCTTTTTTTTTTTTTTTTGCTTGATTTTTTTGAGGTTCTGTGTTTTGAAAATATATGTAAATATATGCAGTTGGTTTTATTGAAAAACATAAAAACATGTTGAAGAAAATCTTACGATGTAATGAGATGATGATCGGATGGGGTGAGTGAGTCGTAAATAACTAGTCGGTCACGGCACTCAGGTAGCAGCCATTCCATGTGGAGCTCCAGCTGGGACCCGGGGTCAGTGTGAAGGTGCCACAAGCACGAGGAGCGATGCGTTTCAGGTCCACGGAGAGCCATGGGGGTGCTGGATGCCACATTTTGGTAACGATAACAATCTTAAAACAAAGAGGATGAAAAGTACAATCAATATTTAGAGGAAACTTTTCATTTACAATTTAGAAATACTAGAGTATTGCTGGTATCATGACATTCTAGTTTTTAATTAAATTAGATTAGATTAGATTGGATTGGATTATATAAGATTAGATTAGATTAGATTAGATTAGATTAGATTAGATTGTGCAAATCATAAAAAAAGATATTTAGGGTTAAAAACTAAAAAAGAAAATGACAAAACCAATTATGAGGAGGCAAATAAAAAGAATGAAATACCAAATGAAGCTGTCAAAAGTTCTAAAGCTTTGGAGTCAATTTCTGTTGGAAGCAGAACAAAAGAAAAAGAAAAGAAAACAACAAATGAAACAACATACTTTAAGTCTTAATATATTTATCATGCTGTATTTTCTGGCTTGTGCACACAACTCACACACTATTTCTCTCACCACTAACAAACAATGTAGGGAGTTGGAATAGGTAGCCATTAATGTCTGCTGTCTCGTCCCCCTCTGACCCACTGTACCAACTGAAGCCGTCCTTCAGACTTCTGGCGACCTTTTCTACTGTCACTTTCTCAATATGACTGCTGGGTACAGAAAGCACTATCCAAAAGTGAGCCACCACACTCCCCTGCCTGCAGACACAAAAGGCAAACCTTAAATTACCACAATTATTAAAGTAATAATAAATACAAGAATAATACACATATTAAAATCTTTATTCTTTATTTGAGGTCCCCCCCATTAGTCAGATGGACATGATGATGTTGCCATATTCTCTCCTACTGATAAGTTAATTTCTACAGTTTTATAACTGACTGAAATCTGCCATTAAAAAAAATGACCCACCAGGGATGTGTCTCCATGCATATAGGCATCCATATAAATATATAATTACATTAAAAAAAATGGTAAATGTGTTTGTGGGTTGGTCACATAACATTGACGTAGTTGTGCAGAAATTATTTGCATAAAACACTGGACTGCATGACAATGCTAACCTATTGATATTTAGCTTTATGATTTCATCCAAAGAGAAATTTCCTTTATACGTCATTTTTTTTCTCAATTAAGAATTTCCTGCTTTATTGCTCTTGAAAACGTTTCATTCTGTGGTGTGGAAATCACCCACTATCACTCGAGAAGAAGCTGTTTTAGCTTTGTACTTTAGGAGACCTGTTATACAGAAATGCAGAGAAACTAAGATGCTTTTTTTAGCCTTCATTACTAAATATAGCTTCCAGAAAATGTCCACTTACCCAAATGCGAAGACAGTGGTATAATTAAAGTATCTAGAAACAGCTGAAGCTTTTATGATCTTCTTTATCTAAAAGGAAAAACAAAAGAAAACAAACACTCAACAGGAGACTGTAGCTTTGATGTAATCACTCTTTTACATATGCGTAGTTTTATTTGAATATTTTAGAGTAATTGTAGTTGATCATGAATGTACTATGACTTGCCAAGGATTCAGACAAAAAAGAGCTACAGCACCACTAGTTGGGCATGTATATTCCTTGCTAATCGATCCAGTTCTTTCTGCTAAGATTTCTGAAATTTAAACAGCTTTTAAAGCATTTATATTTTTTACAGTATAAAAGGCAAGTACTGGTTCACCTGAAAAATGCTTGTCATAGAAAGAGAAGTGGAAGCAAAAAAAGAGCTAATCAAAGTTGCACTGGGATGTACAGAGTGTGATAGAATCTCATGTTAGGGAGTTTTCCTCTCCACTGTCGCTCTATGCATGCTTGTATAATCTGAATGTATAATTTAGTTGAATTGTCTCTGTAAAGTGCCTTGAGATAACATATGTTGTAAATTGGCACGATATAACTCAGTAAACTGCCATAGGCTGATCTTCTCCATGCAATGCTGGTAATGAAAAAAGAGGCTGCACCTAATATTGAGCACTTAGAGTAGAGATGTACTTTTTGTTGATCCTATTTAATATTTTATCTTTTTGAGATACTTAATTTTGGCCTTTCATGATCACTGTAGTTGTAAAAGTAAAAAAGAAAGGATTGAAGTATTTCACTCTGTGTGCAATGAATCTAAAGTGAAAAGTGAGATTCACTTTTTTAATGTATGACTCAATTTATCTATCCTCAAAAAACAACATATATGGTTTACTTCAGTTAAAGTTTATTATTTTTAATCCTATTGCTGTTGTTCTGTTATTTTGAAATTAAGAAGAGCATTCTGTGTCTACATCTTTAAGGATCACTAATACTGTATAATCTAGTGTGAATTGTATTCTTAGAAAACGGTTTACTGCTCACCGTGTTCTGTATAGATTGTGCTTCATTTTTAAACACTGGGCTGTTGTGAGAAGACAGATCTGGTGAGAAGTTCCTGTTGATGATGGTTATGTAAGCTGTGTACTGCTGTTGGACACGAGGCTCTAATGTCCAAACCCTGTATTCTGTCACAAATAAAGAGAAAAACACATCAGGAATCAGTCTAAAGTTATAAAAAGAAGATTCTGGCATATTTTACATTATCTAAAGAAATTTAGCTTAAGATTGAACTCTTATCAATGCCCTGACTTTCAGTCGGAAAACTGCCTCAAGTTTTTTCTCAGCAATTTTACTAAATTATTTTTCCAATTCCTTCATTTTAATGTCGTTTTCATTTGAACTTTTACATTGCTAATAAGAAAAAATACTAAACATGATAAATGTTAGGCTGCAAAGTGTATTCAACAAAGAAAAAGTTTTTTGTTATATTGAGAAAACCAGTATATAAATTACTGCCTTTCAAAAAGGGAAGGATAAGATCAACCAATTGTGACAAAGTGTACAAAGCCATGAAAATAATAGAATTAGAAGGAGGTCATATTAAAAATGTAAAAAAAATCAATTTCACATCCCAGCCACATGGCGATGAATACAACAACAACAACAAAAAAACACTTTAGGAAAATAAGTATTCAACCCTTAAAAGGTCTTACAAAAATTCAGCTGTGTGCCTTCAAATACAGATTAAAACCATTGCTAAGCGCATGTGCGAGTACAAAAAGTTCAAAAACTTTGCCAGTCCAGTAAAACCTGTAAAAAGTAATAGACATTAGGCTGAAGTACATCAAATTAGAGCAAAGATTTGCAGTTCAGCCATTATCATTAACAACTAATCGAATAGACAGAACAAATGAATAAAAACCCAACAGTTTCTAACCTGATGTAAATAAGATGACAAAGAAAGGCTGGAATCTTTTTACCTCCGCCAAGGAAGTTATGTTGGTTTGATTGTTTGTCTGTTAAAAACTTTACAGAAAAAGTTATTAACAGATTTACTTGAAATTTTTACCAAAGGTGTGTCGTGGGCTAAGGACCAATCCATTAACTTTTGGTGGTGATCCGCATCAGGATCTGGATACAGGATTTTTTTGGTAATGATCTGGGTCCGGTGTGAAAGAGGAGGTCACAATATGTCGGGGGAATGAGCTGCTTGGCGGAGGTCTGCGCTCTTCGAGTGCTTTTCTAGTTGGTTATCTTATTGTTACGCGTAGAGAAAAAAGGATTAAAAAGACATCAAGAAAGAAATGTTTTATGCCTTGATGTGCCATATTTAAGACGCTCTTTTGTTGGAAAGGATCTGCAACAATATCTGAAGGATTTTTCACTAAATGCGTTAATTTTTAGTTTTGTCTGCGGACATCTGGAGACTTTAGACAATTCCTAACCATCCAAATTAGCAGTCATCGGGTCATTAACTTTTAGATATGTCTCCCTAAATGGATAAAAGTATTTGAGTACAAGGATGAAGAGTACATTTGTTACCAAAGACTTTAAATGGATATCTGAACAAGACATAATGATATTGATTAGTTGGATTCCATAAATGAATCTAGATGACAACTAATAAAGTCACATTGGGACAGTGTAAAATGATTGCTTACCTAGGAAGTACCAGGCCAGTGTGGCTGCTATGACTATGAGGATGATGATGAGGAAGACAAGGGAAGCAATCAAGCCCTTGTATGTCTGTGTCGTCTTTCTCGGTAGAGCAGCATTTTGCGGAGCTGCTCCTGCCTGCTAAGAACAAAACAAAAACTGATGCAACAGAAGACTCATTTGTTCCAACTGATTTATACTAGGATATCTAATATTAGGTTAAAGGCTGTGCTTTGATTTGGCAGAACATACAAGACCTGTTTTTATTTTGAAATACGATACCTGAACTAGTTAGGAGGTAATATAAACCTCAGGGGTGTCCCAGTAAATCTTTGCCATATATATCCCCACTGTAAGGTAGTGATGGGTTTATTCCCTCAGGCAATTATAAAACTGTATAAGTTAAAAATCACATTCCCTATTTCCCTTGGTTAACAAAAGATGGGAATTTAGAAAATTTTATTCCTGTTATTCCTTAATGTCCTTTAAGCATCATCAGCGTCAATCTAATTTAAATTATAAATTCGATTCAACAAGGTTTTGTAAGAAAACGACATGTGGGTAACTGCTTTTCGAAAGAAATAACATATATAACATATATTTTTAAACTATACACACTTATCAAAACAGGAAATGAAACAAAAGACTAAGCTTTTTCTCTGAAGACTTCAGTTACCTTTTAGGTCACCATTAATCAGTAATCTTTTGTTTGTAGACAAAAGTGCAAAACAAAACTCAGTTACTCCTACAGATGAGTGTCCACATAGTGTGCTCACATCTTTCCCCTTTTTTAACTCCAACTCTCAGGTTACAGAATTATCTGAAGCAAAAACTATTTTTACTGAGCAGCATCTCCAATCCAAATTTGAATATTAAAAACACAATTAAGCATCTAAAATTAGTTCTTAAAAGTAATGAAAACATTTGTAGTTTTGTCTGCCCTGAGATGTGGGGGTGGGTCTTCTAGGGCCCCTGAAACATTGGCCCAAAACGCAGGGAGGAATCTATTTCAGAGTTTCAAAGGGAAAAAAATACAAAAATTATTATCTTTACCTTCTGGAGCCATATTTACCAAACTTCTTATAATTAGTCCTAAGATCACTGTTAAGAGTGAATTTATGATTTATGAGTGTCTCACTCACAGCTTCAGACAAATTTCAGTTGCAAAAATTAAGAATTTCTATACAACCAAAAAAACCACCTCATCAATGTTTAACAACTTTTTTTATTAAACTTTTATTTTTTTTTAGAAATTATCCTATCTAACATATGTATTTTCGTAATTACAATTTGAGCAATACGACCGTTAATGGAAATGCAGGTATAAGAAACAATATCTAAGAACTGAAACCTGACAGAATATAACATAATGTAAACAAAGAACTCAGAAATCAATTAATAACACAAAGCATCTAACTAATAAGAACAATAAAACAACAAAGAAACATACCATCGTAAAAAGAATTCAGAACCTGATCACCAAAGAAAAAACAGAAAAGGATTCTAATTCAACAGAGTAATATAGTAACAATATAAGACTTCAAAGCATGGGAAACCAAAAGTGACAAAAATTAGTCATGACAAGACTAAAACATACCAACATAAACAAACCTGCAGAGAACCCAAAGCAGGAGACAAACTAAAACTGGGATTGTGACACCCTGCTGCATTGTTGTATGCATCAGTGTTCAGTTAATATTCTACTTATTTCACAGTAGCAGGATGTTAGTTGAGGTATGTCTGGACAGACATTTCTGCTCATTCTTCTTTGCCACGTAGCACAAGTTCTTTTGGATTTTAATAGAGATCATCTGTAAACCACATCTTTCAAACTTTTAGATTAGATTAGATGAGTTTTATTGATCTCACAGCGGGGAGAAATTCACTTGTCACATAATGGCAAAGTAGATAAGAAGGTGCAAAACAAGGAGGAAAAGGTGCATTAAGTTGTAGCTCCAGCTTTATGTATAGTTTTTTTTCTGCTGGAATATAAACCTCGACCCCAAATTCAAGTCTTTCACACCCTTTAATAGGTTTTCTTCCTGGAATTCACTATATATAGCTTTGTTCATCAATGGTTTAACTCAAAGCAGCTTCCCCTGTCCTCTCAGAAGAAAAACATCTTCCTAACATGATACTTCCACCACGGTGGTTGATAGTAGACGTTATGTATTTAGGTTAATGTGCAGTGTAATATTTTCCACAAAGGCTCCAACTTGTCCTCAGGTACAAACCTTTACTAGACAAACTTGCCTAAGTTGTGAAGAAGCTTTAAGCAAATGCTATGTTTTGTGTTTCTTGCATGGCGTCTGCTTAAAATACCCAGAACTTTTTGTGAACAAAATTTTAGTGTCTTATTTAAGAGAGTTTAAAGTCAATGTTAATGCCATGCTTTCAGCCTTAAACCTGTCTACAATATGCCCCCTTTCTGGCTTAAAAAAGTTCTATAAAAAAAAAAATGTCCTGATCCTTTAGAAGCAAGCCAACAAACAAGACATTAAACTAAAAAAGAAAATGTAAAAAAAACTAGAAAACATAGTTTAAATACTTAAGAAACACTAGTACTTTACATGATTAATTCCTTTACTGTGAAATTAGTGTTGCAAAAAAAATGTCTTCCAGTCACTCACACAACAATTCGAACCCTAACCCTTGGTATTTGCACATTTAACTTTGCACTTTAGTAAAAGTGTTTTTCTAATTTAGTTCTAATGGGTTTTCTTTTGTCAAAAAAGAAATGCAAAACTAGGTGAAGTTTTTAATGACCTTTTAATGTGTTAACTGAGGCATTAATCATAGCTTTCTTTACTAGTTTTTCACATCTTCATAGTTATAACGTAACCTAAATCTGACTCACTAGTAGTCGTTTCACATCTACGTTTCTTTCTTACATGTGGAGCTGTTCTATGTAGGGTGAAACTGTCATTTATTGTAGATGTGGAGGAGTTCCCCTTTTAGACAAGGCAGTTTTAAAACACCTAAGCACACAACAGGAAAGGGTTTTGAGTACAGGAACCTGAAAGTTATTGCAAAACCTAAGTCATGAGAATACAGAGTTTTTCCATCATTTGATTTCAGTTCACACTTAGAACCACAGCAAAGGTTTCTGTTTACCTAAACACGACAAGAGTGTAAATTCTGAAATTCAGAGAAGTGTACCTCTCCTATTTGACAATACTTGTAGAGTTTTGGAGTTGAAGCATTACTGACCTCATTGCTCAGTGCAGCAGGTGTAACCTCCTGGTCACATGAAACAGACTCCTTTGAGCCGTATCCGAGTGCCATTGAATCACTCCAAAACACTTGTTGCGTAAATAGTCATTGCAGTTTCCTTGAGAGCCCCCCTAGTTACCAACAAGTCTCAGTTTAGAAAATTTTGTTGAGAACTTTTTACTTTTCAGCTAAAAAGTTCTTTTCAGGCAGAGTTCAACTTCTGTTCTGTTTGCAAGTCCAAAGGTTCCCAGGACAAGTTTGAATTTGGACATTGATGTCAGCAGGAATCGTACATCCACAGCTCAGAAGAGCTTCATTTTATTCTTGCACAATGTCAGGCGTGTTCATTAAAAATGGGAGCAAACAGGTATGTGCATCACAGTTAGGCTGGTGGTATTGCCAAGCAACAGTAACCAGTCAACATCTCTGTACAGATAAGTCTGTCGGGAACAAAGAGGAGTCAGGCTGTTTCAACAGTTTATTCCCATTTCAATACAGAAACACATCAGTAAATTTAGATCATTATTAGTATCATTATTAGTATTAAAACATATTACAGCATTTGTTGATGTTTTTAATTTGATGACATAATATATATAAGCATTAATGAATACAAAAAATATCAGAAATGTAAAAGATTTATAGCAATTTGAAAAAAAAAAACATGAGAAATATCTTTGCTGCCATAATGTTTATAAAACAGTCTATGACTAACAAGGGATATATTGAAACATCACAGCTCTTAGTAGTAAAGAATGAGAAAAAAATAATAACAAACATTTTCCATTTAACATTATACAATTGCACTTAAAAACTTCTGCATATTAAAGAAAGGATACTGAGCAAAAACAGTAATTCCTGCACTCATTGGTACTTTTTAGCCCATTTTTTGAGGTGCTGAAGTATTCCTAAATTGAATCAAAGCATTCCTTAAATCTATGTTGTTGTTTTATTATATGTGGATTTGCGAAATAAAAAAACCCAAAATAAAATATAAACGATAAGAACTACATAGTACTTAGTAAAAAAAGTAATATTTTAACTCCGCCCCTGCCCCCGAAATAGTTTGATCCAGAGGAGCCAGTCTGAATGCTCAATGGCTTGGTGCAGATGTATGCACTGCCAGTGGTTGGCCCAAGTTGTGTCTGGCTTTAACCAGGTTATTTGGCACAATGCTTAACTTATATTTAATACCGATACATTATTTTGCTAACGAGTCTTTTGCTGCACTTAAACATAGGTTGCTCTTTATATGTTGGTAGAATTTAGCTAACCTTACAGCTGTTCAGTACCACTGTCCTGTTTAAACTGGACATACAGAAGCTAGCTGCTGTCATATGCCTGTATTTATAAAAGCTAAGGTGCTAATAAACCATGATGATCTCAAAATCTGCCTTTGAATTTAGACTAACCGTTAAAACGTTTCTAGTACCCACTCACTCAGTTTGGGACACAAAAGAAAGCCTTTCATGTGTCACACTGTGGGGTTGTGTCACTATGCCTCCTACTGATCATGCGCCTTGGCTGCAGGAACTGGAAAAAGATACTAAGCAAGTTTTAACCCTGTAGAAAACAGTGAAATGTATCATGTCTGGACAGACAGCTCCCTGGATGCTCAGCCCCCCTAAACCTCTGATCCTAGGACCGCCCCTGCTTGCACTTATAGTATACAGCACTTGATTAAAAGATTATCTATACCAGTAAACCCATCCCTATTTATTTCAAGGACACTTCACTCTGCTTTGGAGCATGATTTTATCACATTTTAAGGCCTTTTAGGAAACTGGATAAAGTTTTGTTGAATAATGCATTTGTTTTTAAATTGACAGGATAACTTAACAGCCTCTTCTAATTAATGCTCTGGCCAATGTTCTCTTCAAGAAAATCTACCCTTCACCAATGTGATTCTTCTTTACCCCTATAACTTTGGAGTTCCTAAATATCTGCTGTAAAGTGCTTTGCCTGTGAGCTACTTAATCCTATGCAGCAGGAGCTGACACCTTCCTGTGGTTAGCAGACGCAGCCTGTTTGTCATTAGCATCAGAGTGGGTAGATCACCTGACTGAGCTGCACATCATGCTACCCCATCTTTGAAAGTATTTCTTGGACTTTGATTGACTCTCTGGCTGTATGGTAGTTCTATGGTATCACTCAAACGGAGCCCACATTAGATGGAGTAAAACTAAACCTGTCACGTCCTGTTTCCTTTTAGCAAGAGGCCTCATTTTTGTTGGCCCTTAGTAGCACTAGGTAGGAAGAGGTGGAGGAAGCTGTCCGTTAACATGCATCAATCAATTATTCCAACTTCCAGTGTGTTTTAAACTAGGAAAGACCTCTTTAGAATAATGAAACAACTGATTAATGGTGCCTGCTCTGTATTGTCACTGCGATATGCAATATGCCGTAGACGGCACAAACGCCTCTACCCCTGCTTATTTTTGCTGTCTTACTGGCTTGTAACCATCATCCAAAGGCTGATGCTCGATGTTATCTGACATCAGAATAATCTGCTTGATTATGTGACTATTTTGAAGGGGCAGCATAACTGAATCTAGCTGTGACCGAGTTATGTTTAAAGGGTGTTGAGACAGAGATACTAAGGGGTTCACCAAGGGTGGAAAAGGAGGGAATGGGAAGTGAGTATTTTCGGTGGTCTTATCAACCTCCTCCATGCAATTCTCTTGATTCTCCTCATCTAACCTGCTAAGTCCTAAATCAAAGTTTGGAAACGCAGCACTTTCACCCTGCATCACTGGGAGATTTTTGTAATCTGATGAAAAATGTGGAGAATGTAGAGCAAAACTGCCACCCCCAAACAACTTCTGAAAGTCTTCCTTCTCCCTTTCCCTGCCGAGTGACCCCTCACTGTGTTCTTCCATTATAAAATTACTGTTTTCCTCTATGCTATCTTGACTGACTTCCTCAAAACTACTCGTGCCAGAATCTACACTGTAGAGCCGCGGGAGACCTTTATTGTTTATGGCTGGAATCACCCTGTAAGGTGAAATAACCGAGTTTTTGTTCAAACTGGCCACACGGTCTTCAAACAACTTCTGAACATCTGATTTTGTCTTATTATCCTCATTGTCTTGAATACACGGTTCTCTCTCATCATCAGTCATATTGATACTGTCTTCCTCCATGCTCCTTTGGCTAACCTCTTCACAACTGCTCATGCCTGACTCTGTACTGTGGAGCCTGCAGAGCTCAGGCTGCAGCTTGTAAACCTCCTTATAGTCAGAAATAATGAATGCATCACTGTTAACTCTGCCCATCAGAAGTAGCTTAACCATTTCCTGTTCCTTCTTTGTCACATCACAGTCCAGTTGTTTGTTTTTCTCTTCTTCTTGAACACAGACATTCATGTAGGAAGCATCAGCAGCACTTGGCTCCACAAACCCAGCTGTAAGAGGAAACACAGAAGAAGCACTACTAAGATCAGAATAACCGGGGTTGAAGAAGCTGGGGCAGCTAGACTCAGATTTGTTGTTGTCTGGCATCTTTTTCACTTCTGGGATGTAAAGTGTGACATCATCCACAGCAGAAAATATTTCAACAGGTACAATATCCACCGATTTCAGGAAAGAATGAAAGGATTCACTGGTGAAATATGGATTCAACCAAGTCTGTGAAAAAAAATATAAATAAGGGTGGATGAGAGAAAACATAAAAAAATGTTAAATAATTAGAAAAGATGTCATGAGCCTATACAAAGATAATTGACCAGTTTAACCCACTTTAGGTTTTCCATTTATATATTTTAAGTTTAATTTTGCAGTAGTTTGATTCATGCTTAACTTCAAGAAAAATTCTAATCTTAAATAAACCCAGACTTTGTGAACTGATTATTAAAGTAGCACAAAAACAGCTTTTTAAAATGCTTTTGAAGTTATACATGCAGAAGAATCCTAACAACCATTAGAAATATGGATGTTTTAACGTTAGAATGTTTTGTCTGCCCTGGTAGAACCAGAAATGTGTTTTCGTTTAGGAGGAAAACCCCACCCACGTTAACTTCAGGTTTTTAGTTCGTGAACTGATGCCTTTTCATGCAAGCAGATGGTTTAGATATTATGAACTTAATAAAGAATTGTAGTGAAACTCCATACAGCAAGTGCCTGTTCTAAATAACTTATATTGATATTGGGTCCAAAACATTCTGATTAAGACATCCTTATTAATGCTGTTTTCATGCACTGATCATATGTAATTACCTGTTTTATGTAGGACCAAAATAGCCAGAATTAACAATTAATACAGACATGAAAAATAGCTTATTAAATAAATTCACCAAAAGAGTAAAAGAAAAGTTGTAGACATTTCTTTGGTAGTCAGTTTGCCTCAAATGTATTTATAATCAATAATTCTGATTGAGATTATTAATTTGTCACTTATATGTATTTTTTTGTTTATAATTTACTAATCATGTTTATTTCAAATATATATATGTATATAAATATATGTCTAAATTGCTTTTTGTTAACTATTTCTTGGTAATGTGTTCTCAGACGGTCTGATTTTGAAGCATGGGATATCTCTGAGCAGCATGACCAGGTCTACTAGGCTGAGCTCTGCAAACAGATTTAGATTTACAAAGAAGAAAAAGAAAAAAAGTAAAGAAAAAAAAAATGGGGGTGACAGTAAAACAAAATACAAATAATCTTTGAACAATCAGAAAGTTCTAACATAAAAAAGTATGACAACGATGTTGTGTAAGGTATGTGTTGATCACATTTAAATGAACTACAAGTATTAATAATCACACTTACTGTTTTAATTAACTGCTTAGTGCAGCTAAATGAAATTAAAGCCAATTTATCCACAGTAAATTGTTGTGGAAATACTTTTGAAGGATGCCGAGGGTTCTAACTATTGTCCAGACTATTATTGGTCGGCTGCTCCTGTTTTGCCTACATAAAATACCTAGTGCTGTGCTGTGCTCTGTTATGGCAACCCTAGGAACTCTTATGACTGGTTCATGAACCAGGAAGTAAATATAAGCTACACACAGAATACTGAAGTCGTTCCAAACCGTACTTTTGAAAAGGGGAAAAACATGTCTAAGACATTGTTGATATAGAGGACTGATTATTACAGGAAGACCTAGGTGATGAATGCAAATGATTTTCATTCATTTTACAGTAAATTTCTTACTTATTGCTCCTTTTAATGAGATTATATGTTCTAATATGTGATTTAACTTTGATAGCTATGAGTATTAGATTTAGGTTAGCTTAAAAAGTAAAACAAAAAAAGAAGAAAAAGAGAAATCAGCAACATTACATTGAATTGTGCTGATTTTCCAGGGTTTGGTAGAGGTGGACCTGTAATCTTCTTCCCAAAGTAGACCCTGGAACTAAACAGACAATAAAGTTACATGAATGTATAGAAATTTGCCTCAAATGTTTGATCAAGTAGAGCAGCCCTTCTGTTATTTACCGGGTGCTCTTTAACACTGTGAAGCATATGCCAGGCAGCAACAGCAAGCCAAACACAGCTATGCCCAAAATAGACCAGCTCGAAACACCCACATCATTTCCTAAACAACACAGAACAGTGCATGTCCTGTCACTTCAATTTCAAATGCAGCTTCTTTATCTTACTAAGTTTCATGTTCTGTATTTACACAGCACAGTTCTGAAAAACAGTTACTAAATTTATCTGTAAAAGGTTACTGGAGAAATACAGCACAGATGTGAAACTAACAACATTTGTTCAACTAGTCCAGTAGGTTATGTTCAAGCTAGCCTACATGTTACCTGATCCTAGTCTGGTTCTTCCCACAAGGGGCACCCAAGTCACAGTTGGGCTCCAGTCACTCCAGGTTCCTTTGTAAGGATTATAGGACAGCACACGAACACGAGCCTCATATGTCTCCCCTTGTACCAGCCAGTCTGGAACCAGTGTTGCCTCACATTCAAATATACACTCAACATTTTTGGTCTGACGGTCCTTTCAAACCAAAGAGGAAGAACGTTAACAGACAGCCTTTTATATCACCTAGTAAAAGCTTGTTTGCACTTTGTATTAATGAATCCTTTAGATATTTACTTACACTCCAAAACTGTTCCTTTTGTTTCCACTGCAGCTGTGAGCAATAATGTACAATCATATAATGTTTTTCAGCTTGGGCGAACCAGGACACTTTAGTAAAGTTGACCTCAGGCTTTAGAGGAGGATTTACTTTTACTGTAAGACAATGTAAGTTGATCAACAGGTAATGCAACAAATTGCTTGGGATGATGGTTCCGACTTACCGTGACACGCGGGCTTGTAAATGAAGATTTCACTTTGATTTGAAGGGGAACAGCTCACATTCAACAATACATTACTAAATGACTGAAACTACAAAAAAGTGAAATTATTTTGAGAAAAAGAAAACTTTGAAAGAAAAGACAGCGAATGTTCTCAATTTTTTTAAATCTAAAAATCTCAAGAAGATTAAGATGTGATTTGTTCCCCAAGAGAAACTAATCCTGTATCAAAGTTTCCCTCAGTGCACACAAAAGGAGATGAAGCAACTACTGTAATGTTTATCCATCAACAAGATTGGACCTGTTTTATAAATAACTATCCTAACTTCCATTTTCAGGCCATCTGCTACAAATGCCCCCCACCCTTCTATCTATCTATCTATCTATCTATCTATCTATCTATCTATCTATCTATCTATCTATCTATCTATCTATCTATC
>JAUZNJ010028298.1:0-16188 GCA_034780135.1 Jordanella pulchra
GATAGATAGATAGATAGATAGATAGATAGATAGATAGATAGATAGATAGATAGATAGATAGATAGATAGATATTTCTCTATGAATAGGGAGTTGGATAATCTTTTAACTACTTCTCAAGCTAATTTGACTTCTAGTTTAAAATTAATTTAGGTAGACATTACTTAAGTATAATTAGTCTGACTTACACTATTTTCTGTTTGTAATGTATGCATATCTTTCATATAGATTCTTTATACACCTCCCTATATATAGGGAAGTGTATACAGAATCATATACTTTGCACAGTTTATATGGGATAAACTGTGCAAAGTATATGCAATGTATGATTAGTTTTCTATATATCTTGATGTGCACTGCTAAGAAGAAGTTTGTATAATTCATCACCACAAAGAAGGACGAAAGTAGCAAAAGGAATGGAACGACTTGATGATTTTGATGCTCATTGCAAAGATGCTACACAAACAGCAGGAGTATATCTATATCGGTCTATCTGCAAATTCAAATTGCATTTGTGCAATGAGTCTAGAGTCAGTCCTGGTTGAACTTTTGATATATCAACATGTAAATATGAAGTCTGGATAAAAGAAAACAGTTAAAGAGACACAGAGCAGTTGGATAATGACTGGCATTTCATCATGGTAACTGCCAAACTGGACAAAAAAAATAATAAGCGGTAAATAGTCAAGAACTACAGAGATAGAAAGAATTTACATTAAAATAGTATTTTCTTTTTCTCGCAAGGCACTGTTTAATCCATTCAAGATGAGATTTTAAGTTTTATTCTAATATCTTCTTTACTCTGACTAACAAAGCAAACTATCCAGTTCTGAAAACACCATCTGCAAAATAAAGAGATGGAAGATTAATGCCATTGGAAAACGTCTAATCAGCAAAACTGGTCATATTGAAGGGAAATCAGATGGAGGTAAATACAGATCAGTTCTAGAGGAAAACTTAATAGAAGCTGCACAAAAGTTGAAACTGGGACAGAGGTTCACCTTTCAGCAGAACAGATTCCAATACAGCGAGAGCTGCCATGCAATGGTCCAGATGAAAGCATATTCAAGTTTTTAAATGAACCAGTCATGACGGAGACCAAAATCCATTTGAGAATCGATGGATTGACAGGAGCGCTCCCATCCAAATCGCCTAAATTTGAGCCATTTTGCAAAGAAGAATGGGCTCCGATTACAATAGATGTGTAAAGCTGGAGGAGATGTCCAACCAAAAGACTTGCAGCTCTAATTTACACAGTTCTACAGCACTGACTGAATAGAATATGCAGCCTATAGATTATTTTTAAAGGCATTTATTTATTTAGTTCCTTCAACCTTACAAAAATCAATACTTTATGTTGGGTTGGTTCTCTACAATTATGGTTTAAACCCAATAAACTACAAATTAAATCTTTTGCAAGAAAATTTACAAAACCAAAAACAACTCTAAATCCTTTTACCTTTTAAAGCACATGTATTAGTCTTTCTGTATGTAGATTATATTTGTGTGTATAAACTATAGTCATTCTTTCTCAGCTGCTTGGCCAAGCTGCAGCACATTACACAGTGACAAGTGGTCCTCTCTCACCCAGTTCTGGGGCTCACAGATTATCCCTCTGTTCTGTCAAAGGCTGCATCAATAATTAAATCTCCGGCCCTACTGCAGCACAGAAACTAATGAAGGGTGTGAATGAGATCAGCTACGTCTCACCAAACACAGGGTAAGAGAGAAGGTTGATATCGTACACTAAACAAGAGAACCAATATCTCACAGGGTCAGCTTAACGCCTTGTTCTCTGGCCTTTCTTTCATTTTGATGCTTTACGTTTTACCTGAAGTAACCTTCAGTTTTTTGCAAATGAAAAAAATGAGTTGAGCTCCTGTTGGTTCACTCTGTCTCTGAGGAATTTCAAACACCAACACAGAAATCCACAATAACAGATGGATTTATTTCCCCTCATGGTTCACTGGGACGTTCAGCATCATCTCTGCTGAAGTGGGAGTTTGGACAAGGTGCCTCCTGTAAATAGGGACAAGCAGTAGTGGTTGACCTGTTGACTCTTTCAATCAGCAGGAGGGAGCTGAACCACAGTGGCACAAAATCAGCAGCAAACAATCAAAACCAGAGTTTTCCTCCTGCTTGTCCTGCTTATAGATCTAGATGAGGGGAATGAAAATGCATTTAGTAAAATATCAAGTCCTGTTAATTCTGTATGAATAATGTAAGTTTCTTAAAAAGTGCCCTGTTTTCTAACGTATGCACAAACTGGGAGAACAGGTTTGAAACTTACAGTGAGCTTTCAGATCAGAGTAACTTATTTTGAATCAGTGGTGGGTAGAGTACCCAAAAGTTGTCCTCAAGCAAGAGCAGCACTACTTCAGCATTTCTTTACTCAGATAAAGGTGAAAACTAATCATCCAAGAAATTACTCAAATAAGAGTAAAAATCGTGGTGCGACGTTGGTTTAGTGGTTAAGCGCTTGACCATGTATGGAGGCCTCAGTCCTCAACGTGGCCGTCTCTGGTTTGAATCCCGGACAGTCAACCTTTGCCGCATGTCTTTCTCTCTCTCTCTAACCCTCTTTCCTGTCTGCCTACTTTTGACAACACAAAAATAAAGGCCACTAGAGCCTAAAAAAACAATATTTAAAAAAAGAGTAAAAAGAGTATTTGGTAAAGAACTACTTAATAGATAAATACATCTTATTTGGTGTTTTAAAGAATAAAGTACATTAAAAATATATATAAATGAAATGATTACAACTCCTTGCAAAAGAAATACATTTCCTAATCAATACCTTTCAACATAAAACTTCTAAAATCAGATTTTATTGTGATTAATGTATGTATTAGAGCAGGTACAGAATCACTGACAACATTGAGAGTTTACAGTATATTCAGCTGATCTCTTAATAGTTACACATTGTGGAGAGAATAGCCAGAAATTTTTACCAATCAGGAGTAGTGATGCTTTTCAAGAATATTACTGAAAGTATGAAGCACGATACAGTAGAACTAATCCTCAAAAGTATTTTTTTTTTTTTTCAAAATATTGCTCAACTAACTGTAACTGAGTAATTGTTACTGCAGGGTTCAGATCCTGGTTGTGTCAGGAAGGGCTGCCAGTGTAAAAACTTTACCAGGTCTGTCAGCAAGTTGTGATGAGTTATAAGTGAGACGCTTGAATAGATTTATTGAGTTGAACAATAAATATCTTTGGTGCTCATATTCTGGCGGAAGATGTCAGTGTAGAATGCAGTTTGCCTGCCTAAGTGAGAATATCAAGGTTTAGAGACCTTTTTCCCACCGGAGGCTGAGACTGGTGGTGGAACAGAGAAAACTATAGGGAAGCCTGTGGAATGAAGATGCTGAAGGAGGGGAGGAGGGTTACAGTTCACCTTAAAGTGACGGCACTTTGAATGCAGAGTCTTGATCGATTGTTGGCTGAAAAAGAGAGCAAGGAGCTGCGCTGATTGGCTGGACGATAAGTGCATGAAGAGGCAATTTGTGGGCAAGAAAAGTCTTCCAGTTAAATTTATGCCTTGGTTTCATTATATCTTTGGATAAGTTTGGAACAAACTAAAAGCATCTTAGACAGAAAAAAAATCTGTCTTTTTTTAATGTAGATTTTCTGCTAAGGTGTTACTGTGAAGCAATTTGTGAATCTAATGTCTGTCAAAGTTTTTTTTTAAAGTTTCGGAGTTTTATTTTTGCTGTAGATGCTTTTCTTTATGTGTTGCTTATATAATTGTCTTATGTTGTTTTTGTTTCAAAATCAAATATATAGATGCAGATGAGATTATCAGAATGAAATGTTCATGAGATTTTTACAACCAAAAGTCAGATTAGTTAGATTACTGGATTCTATTATACATGTGTTCATATATAAGCAGTGAAGGACCCACAATGGGAAAGCAGGACAATAAGATATCGACAAAAGACACTGAGTAAATCAGGGGACAGAAAATAAACAGAGCTAAGAGCTTAAATCCCCAGAAATGCAAATAAAAGAACATCTTGACTAAATAAACAAATTAAACTGAAATTCCTACAGATAATGACAGTTATACTGTAGTTGAATTATGGTTGAATAAAGTATATTGGAAAAGGGATTTATATATATATAAAGACTGGTTGGTTGGTTGGTTAATTATCAGGTCAGTAAATGTTTAACAGTAAAGTTCACAAACACAGTTTGATCTTGCAGTAACATCCAATGGGGGGATGCCTTTAGGGAAATTTCGTTTTTGTTCAGTTCATACCACAAAATATGTAATTTTCCATGTTGCAAAGAAATGAACAAAAACATATTTACTCTGTCCAGTTATTGTGGGAGTTATCTGTTTTGAAACAACAGTAGAATAACTTCAAAACTGTCATAACAGTGGATAAAAGAACAGAAAACCAGATTTTGTTTTGAGCTGTTGTTACTGTTTTCAGTTCTTTCATTACCTTTTCCCTGTATTTTTTTCTTTTTGACTTCTTTTTAGGGTTAGAGATGTGTGGGAAAAACAAGAACAAATACCAAGCGCAGATAACAGATTGGCTCTCCAGCTCAAGCTAATGCAGAAACAGATCAGACATTTGTTCTGATACACTTATTGCACATGAAACTCCAGTGTCAGAAATCAACCCAAATTGTTTTCTTTGTAAATAAAAAAAATATTTTACCCGGGAGAAAAACATCAGGCAAAAAAAAAAAAAAAACAGACTACCAAAAGCACCTTTCAGCAACAACTTTGTGTAAAAGTCACATTTTCTTTCTAGAATATCAAACCGATTAGCGGTTTTGATTGAATTCAGTGGACAGTTTTTATTTAAAGCGATTAAATGGCTCCTAATAGTGGCTAAAAGGAACTAAAAAGAATAATAGCATGTGCTTGTTTTGAAGGCTTTAGCGGCTTTTTAAAAGAATGAATTGAAAGAACTGATAACAGTTTTATGCTCTTTTTATGTATTGACCTGTATCATTTGTGTAATTATTTATTTAGTTATTTATTTATTTTATGTCATTACCTTGGAAACTTTTTCTTAGATAATTTTCTACAAATATCCACATCCTATCAAAGACAATCCAAGTATTTTATGTTTTTTCCTTACTTCCAAACCTAAAAATACAAAACAAAAAGCAGATTTTCCTATGGCAGATATTCAGCTTAATAAGTTGTGTTGTATTAAAAGGTCCTGTCAAACCACTTCTCCTTGGATGATATGGCTCTTTGGATTTCAGAGGTTGGAGACCCCTGACCGACAGTAGAGGAGATGCATCTTCTGCGTTCTGTGGGAGCTGGATCCTATAACTCAGCTGAAACAACTCAGAGTGCAAGCACTGCTTTAAAGACAAATCCCACGACCCCCAAAACATAGGGGCTTTGCTCCTAATTCAGAGTTCCAAGCATTTCCCAGCTAAAAAAAAAGTCTCCCACTAGAAAAATGTCTCGGAAAAAAAACAAACAGAGGTGACCTTAGAAACAAGCAGTCCGAAAACGTCAGAAACCTTCATACCAAAGAGTCGGTGGATGGTTTCCTGCACCCATTACAACCTTCATCCAACCTTACGTTCTGAGAAAGGGCAAGGCAATCAGAGGAAAATCTGTGCCCCATTACATGGAACACTTAGATCAACCAGTAGCACACATGGGAGACAATAATCAGGAGACACGCTGGACTGTTTCCACTGGTCTGCACTAAAGAATGTCTTTCTGTCTTTCATTGCATTTCTTTTTATATCTTACAGTGGCATGATATGCCTGATTGGATGACTTAATGAAGAAAAAGTCTGCAGATGTTTTGATGTAAATCTCACTGGTGAAAGGAAGCGAGCAGCAAAATGAAGGACCACTGACAGGCACGAACCTGACAGAAATTCAACAACAGTTCCACTTTAGTGCAACACTTCTTGCTGCAGGGGAATGTCAAGCAGTGAATAAACCTTTTTATTTCTTGCACTAAGCATGTGGAAAATAAAGTACAGCGAAGTATGCATGAAGGCGGATAGATGAAGACAGATATGTAAAGATCCAGACAATAATACGGTGTCTACTTTCCACCTCTATGTTGCTGATGTTGTGTCTGTGTGAGGATTATCTGATGCTCAGACAAAGACATCTCTCCTCCCTCTCCCATCACCGCCCCTCACTCCGATGCACTCACAGCTCATGCCAAGGGAAGAACAAACAAATTGTGTTTACCTCTGTTGCTCATATTGATAAACCTACTGGTGCGAGAGCATTAAACTCCATACTTCATGTAGCTGTCAATGCCGCCTTGGATTAGACTCAGTTCCTAACAAGTGATTTTTTTCAGTCCTTTATTAAGGACCTTTTTTAAAATGTATTGTTCACCTTGTTTCGGAAGGTAGGTTTGTATCATTTTCTCTTTATAAAATCAGTGCTAATTGCTTTCTTAGCTGCCTGCTGGTTTGCTTATTTCAATACTCAAACATTTCAAAACATGTTCTTTGTAGTTCAAGAGAAATGCTCTATTTCTACCATCTGAAGTTGTTTACACACTTAAATTTTGACTTGCATAAAGTGAGAATTTAATAGTGCTCTATACAGAAGTGAATGAAAGATGCAAAAACAGTTACTCTTACAAGAACTGCGACATTTTTCCTAAAAGGTAAGTGTTTGATGACTGCTGTGCAAATAAGTTTGGTTCAGCTGCTGTGTATTAACACTAACAACATTTTACAATTCCCTAATTTTAAACTTAGCTATACAAACTAAAGACTCAAGTATAACCTTCAAAGAATTTAAATGGTTTCTTTTTGCAACCTCGTGTGGGTTTATTCATATAGCAGAAATGGGTTGTTAAAGCTACAGCATAATACATTTTGTCACTTCTAACTTTTTCTCAGGCCGTCTTAGATGTAAGTGGTAGAAATAACAGCACAGATGTTGTATTTAATTCAGTAAGAGTTTTTTTAGCTGGTGCACTTAAACACAATTAAGATTATGTCATTTTCATACGTGTCAGGTTTTGGATTTGAAAATGCAGGAAATTTTATGCCAGTCGCCTGACTACCCAAGTCAGTGTCCATTATATTTTAAGACATGCACAAGAAATCTAAAATAAACACTTGTTAACCAGTTGCTAACTACGATAAGGGGATCAGATTTTGATTTGCTGTTAGCGACGGTTCAGTTTGGAGAGGAAGATCAATGTTCTTTACCTCCGCCAAGGAGGTTATGCTTTTAGTTCAATGTTTTGATGTGTGTGTGTGTGTGTGTTTGTTTGTCTACTGTGTACAGGATAGATTGTAAAGTCATGAGCGGATTTTAATAACATTTTTAACAAAGGTGCACCTCAGTCTAAAAAAAAATCCATAAAATTTTGGTGATGATCCACATCATAATCTTGATGCAGGATTTTTTTTAAGGATTCTTCAGCATTATTTGGCTGAACAAGCAGTTCCCCTCTTAGCCACAGAGTGGCAGCAGTGACTATTGGCAGCTTCAACATCGCACTCAAAAAAGTCCAGAAGTATCAAACAGAGTGAAAGAAGAAGGCGAGAGACGAATATCTGGTAATGATCCAGATCATTTCCAAGTTGTAGCAGTGGAAATCTCAATATGGGGCCAAATTCGCTGCTTGGTGGAGGCCTACGCTCTCCGAGTGCTTTTCTAGTTTTAATTTTATCAAATAAATTTACAGGAAACTGATAACATGAAGGACAGCAGGGAGAAAGGGGAAAATGGGGTTCTTACTTGACAGCTATTGTCACTTTTCTTATTAAAGAGAAGTGTCGGTCTTTAAGGCCTTCAAAAAGTGGCTGCTATTTCCAACATAATCCTATAGGGCAGCTTTAATAATAAAATATCAGACACATGTTGATCATACTGAAATACAGCTGATGTGAGCAAAGAAAACAGACAAAAATAAAACAATTTAAAAAAAATGTGATTTGTTTGGTAAATCATTAAAGGGTGTCATGACCTTCTACTTTATTTTATATGATCAATGATTAACAGTAGAGATTTGAACCAAGCTCAGAACAGGCAGGTGTTGACCAGAATGAAGAACCAGCTGTTGTAAAAGGTGATTTATGACATCTTAAAGTGAGATGGGCTCCATACATCATTTATCACGCGAGGCAGCTTGTTTTAAACTTTTTTATTCTAGACCCAAAAATCAATCTCAGGTAGCACTAATACCAAAAAAACGTATTGAAAAAACGTTTTCCAAACCAATAAGTAATATATAATAAATCCTAAGTGGTATTCTAAAGAATCCCTGCACTGCAAAAAATTAATCCAGGTCTGATTTGACAAGTTCAGGTGTTTTAGATTTCCAGCTAAAGATTATTAAACGTAATTTCGATTTCCTTACTTGAAAAGTTAAATATCCTTTTACTAATAAGAAATCAGACACTTTATATTAGATAGCAACTGTAGCCAGCCAATGGTGTACCGTTTCATTTTTTGTTTTACAGTGCTTACTTGTAATGAAAATTAGAAATAAGAAATTCAAAATGTGTTTAAGGTACCAATATGCTCAGATGTTGGGTCAAACTAATGGCATTCCTGTTTGCTACAACTTCACTGTAGCCACGTAGAAACCCATAAACACTAATCTAAAAGTAAATAAATATAAAAATATAATGATATTTTCACATCTTGTTTGTTTTCTCTGCTGTGGTTTTAAAATAATTCTAGGAACCGGTCAAAGGATGATGACTGTCTGGATCAAACTGAATCATCACTTGGTTCTCGAGTCTTGGAGTTGATCCAACAGCAAGTGACAACAGGATACAGTGAGAGAGATGAAAGCAAGGATAAACGGAGGAAGCACGTTCGAAAGACAGAGAAGATGGGTGAATTTTTTATGTGAGATATCTAAAAATTCAATGTAAGAAATTGAGTTTGAGTGAAAGAACTGACGAGATTTTAAGATAAAAGGAGGGACATCTACAAATGGAAGGCCAACATATTAGAGGTACAAGATGGATGTAATTAGGTGTGCATATCTATAATTACTTTGAGAGATTTTCTTTGGGAAACGTATGTGTCTTTTCGGGTTAACTTTGCACTTATCTGTTGGAATTTATGCAGTCATATGCTAGATTTGCATGTAGTTGGCAAGTTTTGTCCTTTCAGTTGAAATTATAAACTTTATACAACCATAATTTAACAACACAAGAGAAAATTCTTAGGCAATTGAAATGAAAGTGAAAAACTGAATCTATAGCAGATTCAAAGCAGGTTGTTGGGACTGTAGCTTTTTACAGTGGTAGGATACTCCTAATCTCAAATAAATGTTGAACATTTCCTCTGCTTTTCCATCTGCAGTCTAGTCCCATTTCCTGCCAGTATTCCCCTCTTCCCTTCTATTTTCAGACTAACTGGGTATTTTTTTTCTGGTATAAAGCTGCTTCTCTACCAGAGACACCATCAATGGACTCTTAACCAACAATTGCTCTTCACCTAGAATGAAACTCCTCTCCAAATCCCAATCCCCAAAAGTTGAACCTTCTGATACTGTGATGCAGTCACATAAGGCCCTATCTGTAAGTGAACGCAGCAATTTGATGTAAACATGCAAATATTTTAATTGGGGAAAATGCAAGTGTTTAAGACAGATAAATCACTGTGAGATCAAAGGTTCAAGATTTATTAATAGTTGCCTACAACAGATCATAGAGAAACAATAGTAATAGTAGCAAAATAAATCATTTAATTTACAAACAGGCAGAAACATTTACAGAAATTCTGCGACTCTGTGCTCATGAATGATTATATCTGTGAAAGAAAAATCAATATTCTATCTCTTGTTGGTAGCATTCATTGTGTAAAAGAAAGAACAATCCGGTGAGTTAGGGACCATCTTGTGTTATTTTGAAGTGTTTTGAAGTAGAAAGAAGGTGAAAGACTATAAGACTACAGTGAAGTTTGCCCATCAAAAGTTGCCATCATTCCATTATTTTCCTCTGACAGAAAAAGAATTGCTTGGAGCACACATATGGCAGAGCTACCTCCTCGCAATGAGAGAGAGAAAAAAAACATAAGAGAAACAGATAATAGAAAACAGAGCTCTTACTTTAGCTTTCCTTTCCCACTCCCACCCATCAAACACTCGAGCTATTCTGTCCTTCCACTGTTTTCTGCCACTCTTCCCACTCCTCTGGTTTCATCCCCCACCACTCACACATGTGCTCGCCGGCACATGCCTCCCACCACCTTCCTCCTGCCGCTCTGATTGCTGCAGAGATCAGGCTGACCCCCACATCAGAGAGAGGGAGCACTGTCAGTGGGTGCCGCTTGGACAGTGCATGTGGGTGGATTGCAATCAGGCCCACCTCCAGCAATAATACGAGCTCTATATCCCACAAGAAAAAAAAGACAGAGTAGAGAGTTGAAGAAAAAAAACAAAACAAGGAAACGTGGAGAAGACGGAACTCTAGGAATACACAGCAGTGTCTGATCTTCATCATCAGTAGTATACCTGTGTAATCCCACAGTGGGGTAGCTGGGTGGCTGATAGTGCTCGTGTTCATAGGATGCACTGTTTGTAGCAACAGTGTTTTTGTATCTTTTGCATATTAAACTTTTGATAAAGAAAATGTATTCACACATCTTCATTCAACAAAAAATGCTGTTTTGAAAATGGTTCATCTGTATGCAGTATTTAGAAAACAGTCACATACACAGGATTGGTGGGTTCAGACTGCAAAAACTGATCTAAAAAGAAGTTAAAACATTCTTTAAAAAGTGTGTTTCCCTTTCATTTTAGCAGGTAGGCCTAAACAATAAGATCCAGTTATTCAATAATTATTTTTGCCCTTAAAATAATTTGATATTAAGCACTTGAAATAATGGACTTGTTTATTTTTTCTCATTTTTAATGTAAATCATCTTACTTCATTGACAAATTGTCTTACATGCTCAAAACAAGAGAAATTACAATTTCATTAAAAAAATGTGTATTTTACTAATTTTTTTGCACTGCAAGAAGAAACTAGTTTTCTAAACAGGAAAAGATAAATGTTGCAGAGTTATGAAATATATGTAATTTCATAATTATATGCAAATATGTTTTATGTAAATAAAGAAGCAATACAATGAGGCTTTTTTTCCTCATATATCCAGCTTCTTTCCAGGAAACCTAAGTTTACCGAAAAACTTTGCTGTGCTGCACTTAAACAAAATTCTCATGCGAATCTCACATTTTTTTTTATGTATACCTTTAATCTTTTCCCTTTAATTGTATTAACATTCAGAGTTTTTATTGCACAGTTTTTTTTTTGTCCAAAAAACTTTTTGGAACTTTACCATATTTAAAAAAGATGACAGGATATTACATTACATATAAGCATTCTCAGTTAAGGTGACGTCCTTTCAATACAATTGTTAGATGGTGTATTACGCAAATTTTATTGCACTTTCAAATAAGCTACACTCGAAGATCTAGACGTCAGATATATTAATGTCTGGCCTATATGTAACAATAGCATAAAGAGAAGCATTCACTTTGAAGAAAACCTTCCAAACAATCAAAAGAGACAAAATGGATTCGTTGAGGTGCTCTAATCGATTTCAAATCTTAGCAAAGAACAGGGAGAATTTTATATGAATAGATTATTTCAACAACACCTGCATCTAACAGATCTTTAGCTATAATGACTAGGGATTCCTGGATTAAATGCTCATATTTTGTTCAATTTTCCTTCTAATGTGTGATGTTGTCTTTAACAGTTAAATGCATTTGCATAATTACTGATACCTGAACTATTGTCACATGTAGATTTGATAGAAAGGTTTTGTTTTTGTTTTGTTATTTTTGAGCTTTTTACAGCACTAGTGGCTTGTTTTTTCTAACAGTATGCTGACAGTAAAGGGGGTATGAGAGAGGGGGAGAGACATGCGGGAAAGGAACACAAGCTGGATTCAAACCCAGGTCGCCTGCGTCGAGGACTAAGGCCTGTGTGCATGGGTCGTGTGCGTTAACCACTGCGCCACCTGCACACCTGATAGAAAGGTTTTTAACAGAGGGGTGTGGTGACTGAGCATTGAGAAGACTGCTGTGTTTGGTACAGAGACCCCCTCAAATAAAGACTCTGTGCTGGAGTACAGAGTAAGCTTGTCAGTTGCCTAACACACCTCACTAATATTCACTCCCCTCTCTTGTTTGTCCCACTATTGGCTCTGAATCCCATGTGATTTTTCTCCCCTTTCCTCTCGGTCAGTGCTTGTGCTCATCATTCCTTTCTCACCTGTTATCTTCCATGGCTTTCATTCTATGGCCCACCTTTTCTATCCGTGCTGCTTCTACCTCCTCTCCCCTCCCCCTTCTCTTGCTCTTTTTCTTCCGCTGATTGCCTACGCATTCATTCTTCTACGCCTGCCTGCTCACTAATGGCAGAGGCAGGTGTTCTCCCAGGTGCCTGAACAGAATGGTCTGGGCTGAGCTTTTAAAAGCCCTGGCATCAGCACCTCGTCGGAACACCCCGACCCCCTCATCTACCGTCCCCTGCAGAATCGACTATCTTCAAAACGCTTTGTCACTGGGAAATTGCAAAACACATAGTTGACCTCCCCCACAATCCAAGACGAAAATAAATACTCTGTGAGAACACTGTTCATTCCTTGTTCTGGCACAAAAAGTCCGAGCTGATTCCAGTTTGAGAACGACTGGTCTGAAAAAATGCAGACAATGTAAAGTCCGAAAGAAAAAATGCACTTTTTAATGGGATCACACATAAAGGAAACATGACACAGCAGTGTTTGGTTACAGGCAACGATCGTGGCCTAGTTAGAGACCTCAGGGAAAGAAGACGAATGAAAGCAGCATTGTGATCAAACCCCAGGACGACCATCCTTGCTGGTTAGCTTTTCAATCAATCAGCAGGTAATGTGTGAGCACCCCCCCCCCCACTGTGACTTTCATGGGCACATATTGGAATACCTCCAATTCATCGCGAAGACAATGATGCTTTACTGTAAGTCATCTGGGGAGAGCTCCACTTCTACATTCAACTGGTCTGTACAGAAACAAAATGACCATTAAAATATTTTTTATGGTGCAATTCTGAGTGTACAAAGTTACAAGTAAAAGTTAAATATTATGTTGATATATTCCAGTATTGACTTTATTGATCAAAAGGTTCATAACAAACCCGTGATGAGGTTGATGGTCAAGAAAAACAAGCTGCACCCTCTTTATTGAAGGTTTAAATGTTCAAGGCCCACACTATATCCTTGCAAAGCTGGACAATATGGCAAAAATTTATATCACAAAACATTTCCTAATTTCAGTCAATACAATCTAATTTTGATATTGATGTAGGAAAAATGGGCTGTACGGTTCAGGGTTCCCTCTGAGAACTGCCAACCCGATGACCATCAAGTAAGCAAGGTCAAAGCTGTTCCATCCTGAATAGATAAAGGCTGAGCTAATTTCAGAGTTGTTACGAGTCATGGCAGGGCTCTATGGAGTTTTCTTTAGCTCTACAGCAGCCCACCTGAAGACATTTCACCAAAAATTAAACCCTAACACACTACAAGATCATCTAAAAAATCTTTGGATGTTAAACAGTCTACCTTGAAGGCATTTAGTTGAAACAGTGAAAGACATGCCTTAATGCATTTAGGGTGGATCAAACATGATGCATGGGCAGCCATTACAATGTAAGTCACCACAAATCTGAATTTTTCTAATGTTAGCTTTGCCATTGCCATTGAATTGCTCAATTTCATTTACTTTGAGTTACTGATAAAACGAAGGATCTCGAGGTCATCATTTACTTGTGATTAAGGGCAGCTGTTTGCTAACCAAGAATATGCAGAGATTCGCAAGCTTTTTATATAAAAAAGGTCCCAGCCTTTTAATCACTGAAACTGAAATGAAATCATGCAAGCATAAAGTTTGCCATCCTTTAGAAATGGTCTATCATGGGCATTGAAGAATTTCGAGAAAGCCTCTTCATGCCTCGCAGAAACATCTGATAACATACATTAAGTAGAATTTTTAAAGCTTTATTTTAGTAAATCCTAGTTTAAGGGTCTATGATTTAATGCAACGGTTCAGTAGCAAAGTATATACAGACATAAAGATTCTGAAAAATACTTTAACTTCAAGAAAATATAATCCAAAATCCATGAAATACAAATAGAGCTGAAACTATACATTTCTTCCCAATGTAGTTCAAGCTGATATCGATACTTAGGCTTGTTGTTTTGGCCAAGACTGTTACTACTATTGAAGACTACTGTCATTCCAACTATTGAAAAATGAACCGTGTCACTTGCCATCAGAGTTGAAACGATGAATAGTATTAATCATGATTAATCCATTATCAAAAAATCATTAACTAATTTAGTATTTTATTAATCATTAATTGGAGTATAGAGACTCTAAAACATAACTTTAGCTGACTGACCAACTTACTTAGAGCAGTAATTATACTAAAATTGTAAAAAAAATATATCAACGTTTTGTCTTTAAGATAAAACAAACTTTTTCGTTTATTAATATACTCAATCCAGAACTCCACAAGTGGAAATGTTTTACTTTCCCCTGGTTTAAATTCTGAAAAATCATTTTTAAGGAACCTTTTGCTATTAATCAACTAATCAAAAAAATAACAAAAAGCTAAAATGATTAGCAAAATGATCCTTAGCCACAGCCATACTTGCCTTATCGGTAAAGGCATCGGCCTTGACATAAACATTGCTTAATAAAAGGTAAAAAATTAACACAAATATAAATGGGCTTATTTTTCATTAACTAATTAAGAGTATATTAGCAGCAGAAATGAATGAACAGCACTTCCATTTTAAGTGCACTGCAAACAGATATTTTAAAATGTAATAATACACACGCTGTAGATTGCTGTAACTATATAGCTTTGTACAATATTAATGTTAATTAATTAAGGTTTGGAATTCTGGAATCTATGTTATTCATCCAACATCCGATACAGCTAATTAGTCAATATTGGAGCCGATATCTGATCTGATATCCGGGTATCAGATCGATGCACTTCTAATTTTAAAAAATCAAAACAAAGGTAGTTCTGAGCTTTCCCTGAAATTGTAAATCTGTCCTACGACTTACAGACAGTTCTTAATTAATTCAATTTAATTCTGGACAAGAGACTGAGTTTTTTTACCACCACAAAAGCAAGGAATTATTTTGGGACTTTGCCCCTCCTCTGTCTTCTTGAACAGCTTCATGTACTAGCAAATGAGCGCCAGGGTTCAGACCCTCCTCACTTCTTCACTTGGCAGTTTGTATAATGTTCTCATTGGTTTTAACCTTGGCATCACAAATGACAACTCTGTTCTTGCCAGGGTGATGAAGGATCAACCTCATTAAGATCTATGCTGCTTGTGGGTGTGCAGATGTGAATGTAGCAGAGAGAAAGGTGAGGGAATGTAAGGATTTCATTAGGATGGTATTAGGTGGTATATCTTGCACACACAGATGTGTATGCACATAGTTTCTACATCTCATACGACTAAGGCTGGCAGAGGGCTTTTCTAAAGGACAAGAGAAACAGCTTGAGAGAGCTGAAGGGAACAACATGGCTGCAGCGAAAACAAATCAAAACCCTCTTAAGTCAACATCACTCCTCAAAAACAAGACAACTAGGACATTCAGACAAAGGGTGCATTGATATTGGCAGTGACACATGGGTGGCAGCTGTACACACCATGTCATTCAGTGATGGCTGCTGTGAAAGGAGACATTGTCCAAGTCGGGCCTGGTGAGGAGTTCTAGTGTTGTATTGAAATGTTGTGAGAAATAATGCAAATAGTTTACACAACATAAAACACTACATGGCATAATAAAAATGTGTTAGTTTTTTATTTGTTGGATATCTTTATAGCTAAAGCTCTTACAGAGCCATTAAAATTACAAAACCCTGTCAGAAAAATTCTAATATTCACTCTACTAAAAGGAGAAATGTCAGACACCTGCCTTCGGAGATTACAAATGATATTTTAGTTGCACAAGCAGTTCAAAAGACAATGTAAAACATCTTTCCAAATGGCATTAAAAACATTATTTATATTAGCTAATACACAGATCAAACACACATTATTCTGTATGATTGCAAAATATAAAGAATCTTAACAATAAAACCTTCTTTTCAAACCATCATTTAATTTTCATCATCACATTGCAACCACAAACTTTTATTGATCACATAAAGATGTTATCATTAACACATAATAGTTATACAAAAAT